>CABHPH010151857.1:40649-71222 GCA_902168325.1 Peromyscus nudipes | reverse complement strand
GATAGATAGATAGATAGATAGATAGATAGATAGATAGATAGATAGATAGATAGGTAGATACATGACAAAATAAAATATAGGTGACTTAGAGTTTTTATTGCTTTGATAAAAAAAAACACCATGACCAAAAGGCAACCCAGGGAAAGAGTTTTGTTTTGTTTTCTCTAGCTAATATGTCCATATCACAGTCTAATATGAAGGGACGTCAGGAGTAGGAACTCAAGGCAGGAATTTGGAGGTAGAAACTGAAGCAGTAGTTATGGACGGATATTATTTATAGGTTAAATCTTCATGGCTGGGTCCATCTCCCTTTTTGACATAATTTAGGACTACTTTCCCATGTGTCACCCCAATCAGAGTGAGCTGGCCACCCAAAGATAAATCATTAATCAAGGAAAGGTGGAATAGATTTGTCTATAGTAAAACTGATGGAGGAATTTTTTCAAGTGACGGTCCTCTTTCAGATAACTCTAACCTATTTCAAGTGGACAAAACAATAACCAGGACAACAAAGTGATAGCTAGGCAAATAGAAAGATACATAGCTATCTAGGAATAGATACATTCTCTATCTAGGGAAACGGATAGATGATAGATAGATGATAGATAGATTGATTGATCGATCGATTGATCGATTGGTAGATAGATAGATATAGAATGATAGATCGATGGTACATAGGAATAAACATTTGATAAATTGCAAACAAAAGAGTTAGTTTATGACTGTAGGATTCTCTTGCAGAAATGTCTATGACAGAACTTAGAAAAAGTTGTCATGTAGAACAGTGGACTTATCTAATAAAGTTGAGTTACAATGTCTGCTAGAAAGCAAGATCTACTGTGGATGGATTTCTGCCTTGCAAGGTATGTTATATTGTCTTAACAATCACTGTGTGAGATGGTATCTTACCTGTAAACAAGAAGATAGCCATAGTTCAATACCATTTTTTTCATACAAATACATCATCACAAGTATTTTGCTTTTCAATTCATAATATTAGACTCTTCAGTTTTATAGTCTCCGGTAACAAAGAAAAATTATATTCCCCGTTTGTTAATAGCACTACATGGGGGAAAAAAGTTTGAAATGGTGTGTGGTAGTTATATGCCAGTACAGACTATAAAGCAACCGAATATTTGGAGATAAACTGTCTTTATTATCCATTACTAAGAAAGACTCAAAGAGGTGATTTATATAATAGTAAATTTCTACTGTCAATTAGAACTTATGTTAACCAGATATAAGTAATACTTCAAGGGCTGAGCAGACTTCATGAACCCTCATTCAATCCATTCTGGAGTTTTAATTGCCTTGATACTGCAATTGTAACCACAGCTGCTGTGAGTTGATGTGGGCAGCAGTTTCAGGTGGAGAAGTAAGCATTTAACAGCTTTTGTTCCCATCCACTGGTACATACATATGTTCTTTCTTCTCCCTCTTCCACAATGCTCCTGGAGCCTTGGATGGGGACTGGAAGTTGATAGAGTTGATCCATCCACTCATGAGCACTCACAGATACTTATACTTGGAACATTGGCTATTATATAAGAATCTCTGCATTAAACATTAACTACAAAAAAAAAAAAAAAAAAAACAAAACACCTCTGCTAGGCTGTGGTGGTGCACGCCTTAAATCCCAGCACTTGGGAGGCAGAAGCAAATGGATCTCAATGAGTTCAAGGCCAGCTTGGTCGACAAAGTAAGTTCCAGGACAGCCGGGTGTGTCCCACAGAGAAACCCTGTCTCTAAAAACCCAAATAAATAACAATCAAATAAATAATAAATAATTTTTTAAAAAGAAAAAAAAAACACCTCTAAGTACTAAGTTGTGAGTAGTACAAACTTATGGTTATAAGCATAAATATTTAGAAAGCAGTTTTATGGCATATCTATTTAGCTAAGCAGCATTAGTTACCAAATAAGGACCTATGTATGATCTCTCCTATCATGGATATTTAGCCAAGTTTACAATAGTAGACCTAAAATGCTCGTGGTGAAACAAACCAAGATATACAACGGTCTCTCACATGCAGAGGGCCTAGTTTGGTCTCATGTACGCTCCACAGCTCTTGGTCAAGAGTTCATGAGTTCCCAGGAGCTTGGTTCAGTTGTCTCTGTAGATTTCCCCATCATGATCTTAGGCTACAAACTAGCTAAAGGGTTGTTGTGATTGATGGATGCTGAGAAAAGGAGAGTCACTCTTCTTTTGAGACATGGCAAGAGGTAGGTTGTCCATGCCCCAGTCGATGGGACTCAGGGTGTTATTAATAACAGGATAAAAAAGGGATGTGAATTTGGGAGGGAAATGGAATAGGAGCACTAAGAAAAGTTGGAGAAAAGAAGTGGTGAATGGATATGATCAACATTTTTGTATGCGTGTATGAAACATTCAGATATTATAAAATGTATTATTTTAAAAATAAAATTTGTATGTTAATATTTCCCATATGTACACCTCCTGTTCAAAGGTCATATTAAGCTAGGTATATTCAGTCCACTTAAACCAAAAACATCTCCAACTTAATTGCTCAGATTTGAATTTCTCATCCCAAGACCAGACATACATGTACTTTCCTTATTATTATCATGTTCACTATAGGAAATGAAATCTATATCTTTTTAATTTAAAAAATTATTCATTTTACATACCAACCATAGGTCCCTCTCTCATCCCTTCTCTTGCTCCCCCCTCCCCTTGCCTTCCCCCCCCCCCCCACCCTTCATTCCCTCCTCAAAAAAAGTAAGTTATCTCATGGGGGGACAGCAAAGCCTGGTACATTCAATTGAGGCAGAACAAAGCCCCACCCTGCTATATCAGGGGTGAGCAAGGTGTCCGACCTTAGGTATAGGGATCCAGAAAGCCAGCTCATGCACCAGAGAGAGATCCTAATTACACGGCCAGGGGCCCCTCAAACACACCAAGCTACACAACTTTTTCCCGTATGTAGAGAGTCTAGTCCAGTCCCGTGTAGGTTCCACAGCTGTTGGTCTAAAGTTTGTGAGTCCCTATGAGTTTGGTTCAGTTGTCTATGTAGATTTCTCCATCATGATCTTGACTCTCCCTTGCTCATATAATGACTCTTCCCTCTCTTTGACTGGACTCCCATAGCTCTGCCAGGTGATTGGTTGTGGGACCCTGCATCTGCTTCCATCAGTTACTGGATGAAGGCTCTATGATGACAGGATGTTCACCAATCTGATTACCAGGATGGACCAGTTCAGGCACCCTCTCCACTATTGCTAGTAGTCTAATCTGGGGTCATCCTTGTGGATTCCTGGGAATTTCCCTAGCACCAGGTTTCTGTTTTACCCCATAATGTCTCCCTCTATCAACATGTCTCTTTCATTGCTCTCCCACTCCTTCCCTCTCCCAGCTCGACAACCCTGTCCCCTCATGTTCTCATCCTCCATCCTCTCCCCTCTATTTCCCCCCATTGTCTGCAGTTTACGTGTGGAGATATCCTCTGTTTCCTCTTGTCAAGGTGATCCATAAGTCCCTCTTAGGGTCCTCCTTGTTTCTTAGCTTCTCTGGAGCTGTGAGTTGTCGTCTGATTATCCTTTGCTTTACAACTAGTATCCACTTATGAGTGAGTACATACCAAGTTTGTCTTTCTGAGTCTTTCTCACTCAGGATGATGTTTTCTAGTTCCACCCATTTGTCCGCAAATTTCATGATGTGATTGCTTTTTACAGCTGTGCAATACTCCACTGTATATATGTACCATATTTTCTTTATCCATTCTTAGGTTGAGGGGCATCTAGGTTGCTTCCAGGTTCTGGCTATTATGAATAATGTTGCTATGAACATAGTTGAGCAAGTGTCCTTGGGTAAATGCCCAAGACTAGTATCATTGGGTCTTGAAGTAGATCGATTCCCAATTTTCTGAGAAGTCGCCATACTGATTTCCAGCGTGGCTGTACAAGATTGCACTCCCACCAACAGTGGAGGAGAGTTCCCCTTGTTACTGCTAATGCCAAATTTGTGAAGTGCTCTTTGAATTTGCTTCCTCCCTTGCTTCCTTCCTTCAGTCTTTCTTTCCTCCCTCCTTTCCTCCTTTCCTCTTCCTTTCGCAGCATGATTTGTGACATCCCAACAAATTCGATGTCACTTAAAAACGCAATTCTATGATATTTGAGCATGTCTGCATCTTTCCATCTCCACTACCTCAGTCAAGTCTAAATTGTCACTTGATTGGATTTTTGTAGTGGCTTCTTACTGGCTTGCCTCATTCTCTTAGTCTCACAGTATCCCAACACAATCTTCTTAAATTCTAATCTATTTAAAAACAATACACTCTTGTTAATATGATTGCTGTGTGATCCCAGCACCTAAAAGCAGAGGAAGGTGCATCTCTGTGAGTGCCAGGACAGTCTCGTCTATATAGTACGTTCTAAGCCAGCTAGAGTGAGACTCTGTCTCCAAAAGTTGGTTTTTCCAATAGATTTCAGCTATTAAGTAATAGAAACTTAATTAAATAACACATTTCATTATATTCATATGATCATATTTAAATTATTTTAAAAAGAAGTTTATATAACAATCATTTTAATGAAAATATAATTAAAACACAATTCATACCATAAAATATTTATTAAGCTTCTAAGATGTTGTATCTTAACAAAACCATCCCTCTGGCTAGTGATGTCACTGTTTATTTTTATATTTTTTCATTAACCAGTTTTAGAATTTAAAACACTTCTAATTAGATGTCATTATTTTTAATTTCAGGAACAAAAACAGCACCATATTAACACAAACTCAACCTAAAAAAAATTTTGTATTTCTTCCCTATCTACTCAAAATCGAAAGAAAAAATCAATTACCTAATGCTGTGATGTTTATCAGATTGTGACTGGTGGCTGGAATCGTTTCTTAGATAGTTTTTGTTTCTGTTTCAGTAATAAATATCAGATTTTACAGTGTGCCTGTGGACATAAGTTGCCTGGGGTTATTCTAAATATGATTAAGGAGAGATGAAACACAGATCATAATAATAGAATCAGCACTCTTGTTGGAGCTGCAATCATATCAACAGATTTATGGGCTGCCAATTGAGTGTTAACTGCACAGGTTGTCTCCTCTGTTCTCATCTACTGAAAGGTGGCTGCCAGCTTTACTGCGTATTTCCTGGATATGTTCCCTTATCATCTAGATAGTGTGTACACAGGGAATGCAAGCTAATTTTAATGTGCACTGAAGCAAAATATTACTGGGAAGGTGAAGCTACTAAACTATCGAGTATATAAATTGTTTGCAAGCCCTCATGACTTTATGATTATCAGGCATTCTGAATGTTCCACACCACTGCTCCTCCCGATTAGTACACCTAACTGAGATGAGCATTATTGTAGTAGAGGAAGGTGAAAATAAATGCTTTTCACTCTTCTTATACAAGAAATAGGTATGATTATTATGGTAGATTTCAAGCAAAAAGAAAGGAAACTTTTTTTTTAACAATTCTTCTCTCATATGTTATGTCCTGACCACAGTTTCCCCTCCCTCAACTCTTCTCTGTCCTTCCTCTCCTCCTCACTCCTCCAGATCCAACCAGCCTTATGAAGATGATAGAGATCCTTAAAGAGGAAATAGATAGATCCCTCAAAGAACTAAGAAAGGAAACTTTTAAAAAGCATTCAACCACCACAAATCTTCTACTGCTCTTGACCATCAGTGTGCCCTGAGTTTCACAAGTGCTCCCGCAGCATGTGTACACACCTTGCCCTGTGTTTCCTGAGCATGCACTTGCTCTGTTCACTTGTGTCCCTGGTATCTCAGTGCCTCCTGTGAAATATGGGAGGACCCCTTCTTTTCTTTATGATCTACCTGCCTTGTTATCTTTGATATCCTGATTATATATCACAGTGCCTGATACAAAGGTTCCATAGTAAATATTTATTAAAGATTTTTTAAAAATCACCAACCGTTCCAATATATATCAGAATTACATAATTTTTGAAAAGAGCAAAAGGATAACTACTGCCCCACTTTGCTTTTCTGCTGCTGTGTAAAACTCCTTACCAAAGGTAAACTGGGGATGAAAGAGTTGATACGGCCTTACAGCTTAAAGTCCATCATGAAGGGGAGTCAGGACAGGAACTCAAGCAGGTACTTGGAGGTAGGAATAGGGGCAGAGACTGTGGATAAATGCTGCTTACTGATTTCCTGTCCATGGCTGGGTCAGCTATCTTTCTTATACAAGCCAAGCGTCTGCTCATTGATGGCACTACCTACGGTGAACTAGGCCCTCCCACACCATTAATCAAGAAAATGACCCCGTAGACTTTCCTACAGGTCATGCTGATGAAGTAATTCCTTAATTGATGGCTATAGCATGTGTCACACACACACACACACACACACACACACACACACTCACTAGCCATGCAGCTCAATTACCAACTATCTTGGCATATATTTAAGATTATATCTCACAATCAAGTAATAGGAGGAAGAGAGAGAAACTTCCACTATAATGGCTAAGTTTAAATAAAAAAGAATTTTCAATATTATTCTAAACAATTTCCGATATCATAGACCATAACCCTTTTTAAAATAAAACTGCTCATTCATATTCTGCATCTCTAACTTTATACATGATTTGCATATGCAATTCACTAGTAAGTAACTTTGTACTGATATAAACTAAAGCTTAAAACTATTATATTTCAAAATTCCTTCAAAGTTTTCCCATTGTTGTTGAATACGTCAAGATTCTTTTATGCAATCTATTGCATAGAGTTTAGTATTCAAAATTTTACCATAGTAGTGGAGAGATGGCTCCACAGCTTGGAGCATGTGCTGCTCTTATTGAAGGGCAAAGCTCAGCTCCCAAAACCCACATAAGGGAACTCTTAATTACCTGTAACTCCAATGTCAGTTAATTTAACACCTTCTTCTTGGCCCCCCAGGTACCTATGCTCACATGAACATAACCTCTCACACAACTACACACATTCACATAATTTAAAAAAATATACAATTTCTTATTATGTGTTTGAAAATCTATTCTTATGACTTCAATGGACTGTAATGTTCTCTATTCTCTTTTGATTTTCCTGTTGCTTACATTTGTATTTTTTCTCTCTATTGCTATCTCATTCATTAGATTTGAGAATTTGTGCTCATGGTACTAGTAATAGATATTCTATAGTTTCTGGCATGATTTTGACTTTTTCCTCTCTGACGGTTTGTAGTAATTTGCTGGGAGTCTGGACAACGCACAGTACCTGTTGCGACTGAAAGATGAGCTGAAGGTACTGAGTAAGTTTCTTCACTCATGACTCTTCATGATTCTAGGGTGAAGTTGCTCAGATTTGAATTGCAAATATAGTTTTCACCTACCCACGGCAACTTAGTATTGGGCTCTTGATCCAACTGCCATACACTAGACCTATAATACCTTTACAAGCATGGTTCAAGCTTTGACCTAATGACCTGCCCCAGAACTAGAGAAGTTCCAGAAAAAAAGTAGCCTTCTGTCCTGGGCTCACAGCCAGAGTCATTGTCTTCCACTGAATTATGTCCCAGAAATATTTGTTTTGGTTGCTCTCAATTAATGAACATATTTTATCGAATTTTTCTCATTTTATTCAACAGAAAAAGTCATTCTGGGTTACATATTTCCTCAGTAATGAATACATTGTGCATTATTATTTTAAAATATATGTTTAATGCATGTCTAGAATTTTCATTCATTTCTTCATTTCATTTGAAATTTTATCTTCAAACATATAATTGAATTCATCCTTTGAAATGTAATCATCATCTTGATTAAATAAGAAATAGTATATTTACAGGGAAATGAAACTCATATTTTCCATATATTTGACTAGATATCTACATTCCTGTCACCTCATAACTTATTTATACCCTAGTAAAGTAGCATTTAAAACACAAGGAGAGTGAAGATGAGTGGAACTTGTTTAACATTCCAGAAACAGGATTATAGCTATTGCATTAACTACAGGAGATCTTATAAAGAGACATAACATTTGGAAACTTCTAATTCTGCATTGCAAAGTGAGTCAGACTAGATGAAAGCAATGGGGACCCCAGTCATGAAGAGCTGGGGGGGTCAGTGTGTCATCCCACAGTCGACTTGTGGAGCCAGGAACATTCGCTCATTTCTACTGAAACAATTCTGTAATGGCCACATTTTCAATTATTAATACAATTTCTGTAATGAGATTGTTTCCAAAAGTTTATAATAATTACAAATAGATAATTAATACATTTTATAGGATTAAGAAATCACATTTATACATAAGTGAAACCACATTAGTTGTAGTGAACACCATTTATAGTCTGTTCTTACACTTTAAAGCAAATAATTTTTATTTTAGCTTGTCTTTTTGCCTCTATATCAAAAAGTTTTTATTTAATTTGCATCAAAACATTTTATAAATGTCCAGAACAATATTTATTTTGTTTTCAGTTTGTGGAATTTACTGGCATACCATAAACTAATAAACATAGAATAACTGCAAATGTTAGTGGTGGTTTACAGATTGCTTCATTTTTATCCTTTTTAAAGGAATGTATTTTATCAAGACTTGAAAGGAATAAGATTAATTGCTTCTCCTTATTCTTGTATGAAATTGCATAGTGGTGTAAGTAGACATAAAAAATTTGAAATCAGTATAATTTAGGTATAAAGAGTAGTTATAAATTGCTACCATACAGAGTTTACTTAAAGGAAAATATCCATCATAGAAGATACATTTGAAAAATATGGCGGTTTATAGTTAATTTCATAATAGTACTGTCTTATTATTCACTTGAATTTCCTTCTTTTACTGTCAAACATTTGCTTTTATGATGTACACTTTCTGTTGTGTGTCTATCTCTAGCTTTCTATCATCTATCTGTCTATTATATATAAAAATCTATCAATCACTTCCAAATTTCTATCACCTATCATCTACCTATAATACCTATAATATATCTGACATCTATCCATTATCCATTTACAATCTACCTATTATCTTTCACTTATTAATTATTCATCATCTATTGTGGTGGTATTGTGTTCCCCAAAATATTGTGCACCTGTAGCTAGAGTTTTCCTGCCGTGCCCACAGTCAGGACAAATCTCCGCCACCCGCCAGTCTCCAGCTCCCAAGTCCCGCCAGTCTCCGAGCCCACTTATAAAATAAACACACAGACGCTTACATTATTTAAACTGCTTGGCCATTAGCTCAGGCCTATCATTGTCTAGCTCTTACTCTTATATTTAGCCCATTTCTATTAATCTCTACTTTGCCACGTGGCTCGTGGGTTACCGGTACCTTACATCTTCCTTCTCCTGGCCGCGGCTCCAGCCAGTCTCCCCTCTACCTTCCTGTTCCCTCAATTCTCCTCTCTGTTAGTCCCGCCTATACTTCCTGTCTGGCTACCGGCCAATCAGCGCTTTATTGATACAGAGTGATATCCACAGCATGCACCCTAATAAACTTATCGGGGGTCAGAGACAGAACAGCCACTAGATACAAAGGCTAGAAAATGGAGGCACTCACACCTTTAATCCTAGCACTCCAGAGGTAGAAATCCCTCTGGATCTCTGTGAGTTCAAGGCCACATTGGAAACGGCCAGGCATGGTGACACTCGCCTTTAATCCCAGAAAGCGAGTCTTTAATCCCAGGGAGTAGTGGTAGAAAGCAGAAAGGTATATAAGGGGTGACGACCAGAAACTAGAAGCATTTGGCTGGTTAAGTACTTGGCTGGTTAAGCCTTTAGGCTTGTGAGTAGCAGTTCAACTGAGAGCCATTTGGATATAAGGACACAGAGGCCTCCAGTCTGAGGAAACAAGACCAGCTGAGAAATTGGCCAGGTGAGGTTAGCTGTGTCTTGTTCTGTCTCTCTGACCATCCAGCATTTCACCCCAATAACTGGCCCCGGGTTTGATTTTGTTAATAAGACTCTCTAAGATTCCTACTACAATCTATCATTTATTAGTCATCTTTTTGTCATCTGTCCATTCTTTATATATTTATCTCTCTACCATCTATTAATCATCCATGTTTCTCTATATTTATCTGTCATGTATCTACTTTTTCTCTCTAAACATATCTGTACATTTGTACAAGTCACAGTGTGCTCTCACATGTTCTGTATATAGTATTTATATTTACTAGAAATCTTTATTCATTTGAACTACACTTTGATAATTATAGTGCCTTACACTGATAGTATTCCTGTGAAGGGTATTTTTCCTACATCTTGGAGAGTCGGAGTGAGATGTATATGACGATTTTATAGTGTCAAAAACACACATCCTAAATCAAGGAAGCAAATAGTCTCCAGTATGATTCTGAAACAGACAGACATTTTCCTTCAAACACTTCAAACACATGTAAATTAATCCGCTTTAGTTTTATACTATTCATTTTTTTCTTTCTACTTTGCTCAGATAAACATAATTTGATGCCATTCCCTAGGGCTATTGAATCAGGGAAAATGTGTTCACATAGAAAAAGTTAGAGTGAGCAATGACATTGTCTTTTACCAGCTAAGTTCTACTTTTTAACTCTAGAAAATTTCCTGTGGATAACCACCTTACTAACCATCATATTGAGTTCCTAATTTGTGTCTTTAATTCTGAACTTTTGTTTTACATTTGTTTGGAGGAACAGGATTTTACTTGCCTTTTTGAAATTTAAATAATTCCATTGTTCAAAGAGGGATAAAGAATGTGGCCTGAGTATTAATAATAATATTTTCTCTAGCCAAACTCATATTTATTCATAAATACTAAATAATTCATATGATATATATATGTATATATATGTGTGTGTATATGTGTGAGTACATATATATGCAACTATAATAATAATTAAGTAGAAGATGTCATGAAATTGGCATGGTATATGGGAACTCAAACACAGGTATAGGTGGAAGTTGAAGAGTGTGGGATGGAACTTGTATAAATAGAGTACTAATTTATGAAATTTTCAAAAAATAAGTCCTCAAAAATCTAAAAGTTGAATACTATTTATTTAAGAAACAAAATACAATGTTCTACATCTTTAATATTTAAAGGTAAATTCTTTGTGTGTGTGTGTGTATATATATATATATATATATATATATATATATGAAATAAGAGATCTATGAGTGGTAGAATGGATATGAAACTGCTGTATCATCCTAAGGCAACCAGGAGCATGCCAAGTGGGATTCTTTTATGAGTTTTTCTCCAGTCCTTTTCCTTAAGGGATTTTACCTAACCCTGTTTCATTAGATTCATGTTCCACCATGCCTGGATAAACTTTTCACACCAGTCACTACGGGCAGTTCTGAGGAAATATACCTCTACACGGCAGTTTAGTGCATGGTCTGAAATTGTGTTTTGCTTATTTCATGAACTCAAAGCCTTTACCCTCTTTCCCTCGTATGATAGAAAGAACTATGGCTCACTCCTGCAATTTCTTGTGATATTTCCATTTAGTTTATGTTGCATACAATGCTCCATCTAACATAAAGTACTGCACCAAGTGTAGGTGGTCATCATCAGAACAGGCAGATTCATCATGGTGTATTCTTTAGGGTGGAGTCATTTAGATTCATTTTTTCTGACCATACAATGGAGTCTCTGACTATAAATCAAGAATGGGAACACTTTGTAGGGGACAAGATCTCAATGTTTGCTGTTATTCTTATGTTAAGGATTAGCTGTTTAGTGAGCAGATAGATTCTTGCTTGTTTTTAAACATCAGTAAAATATTGAATTCAGGAATTCTATTCTGTGGCCAAGACAGACTACTTTTTGAGAGGACCTAGCAGAAGCCATAACACACTGCTCAGTCTTCTATCAGAGATCAGGTCTCAATTTTAATTTCCTGAGACTGAGCAAGCAGTTTCTGAGGAAGTCACAAAAAAAGGACAATCAATCTTCAATGCCCATAACAGCAGGAAAGAAGGAGATAGCTTGTACCAAGTCTGAGCCAGCCCCTAGAGTCAGTGTACTAGGTCAACCAACCCCCTGCAGTCATCATGCTAGGCCAGTCAGCCTCTATAGTGGTATTTTATTTGTACTGAAATGTGATTTTATTTGTATGTTAATGAATAAAGTTGCCTAGGGGTCAGAGCTATTAGCAAGCCATAGCAAAAGTCAGGGCAGTGGTGGTACACGCCTTTAATCCCAGCACTTGGTAGGCAAGAGCTAGGTAGATCTCTGTGTGTTCAAGGATACAGCCAGCATTGGAGACACACGCCTTTAATCTCAATACCAACCATAGAAGACCTGGAGTGACCTACAGACAGGCAGTGACGAGACGGTCATGTGGTTGGGTTTACAACCAATGAGAAGGCAGAACAGAAAGTCTATTTAAAGACAAAAACACAGGAAGTAGGTCTCTCTTGGCTGTAGAGGATTGCTGGAGCAGGAAGGGTAAGGCTCTAACCTCTTGGCTTTCTTCTCTAAATCAGCTCTGTGTTTCTTATTCAATAAAACGGTTGGTTACTTCTACAAGCCTCCACAGTCAGTGTGTACTAGGCCAGGCAGCCTCCACAACAGCTCAAGGTAATAATCAAATGAGGACAGAGCCTAGGACTTTTCCAGGCCTGCCCCAAAATGGAAAAACTATAGGCTTACCAGCCATTGCTAGCCCTAGCCAATTAGAAATACTAACATGTTTTCCACTCTTGTAAGCCAAACATATCTGAAATGACCTAACTGCCAAAGGAACTACCCTTAGCTGCGCTGAAAAGGCGCCTGCAAGCTTCTGTTGGGGTCATTGCCATTTTGCCTTTGTGGTGGATGATTGGCTGGTCCCAGCATGCTGGAATAATAAACACTCTTACTGAATTCATATGTGAATGGTGGTCTTTTTTGGGGACCCTAATACTTTTCTTTGGCCAGGGAAGATTCACAAGATTCAGACAACATAGATTTTATGAAGCTTCTACTTTTGACACTATGTACAGCTAAGTAGCTGTTCATATATTTACTTCCCTGTGGCTTGCTCCCTAATATATTACTTCCATTTTATGAATTCTTATGAGGGTATTTTCTAATTTAAATGTCATTAAAGTGAGAATCAGAATCATTTACCTTAAAATTACCTGATAATCTTTAATGACAAGGGGAGCTTATACAAAAATGCATCAATATTAAGCAAGAAATTACCTTTCAGAGGAATCATGATGCCTCATGTGAAATGTTGGTCCAAAACAATAACAAAAATATTTTGCTAATGTTTATTAAATTATCTGTCCAATGCAGCAATATTTGAATATTCTATTACTTCTAATACCAGGAAGGTAGATCATAAGAGCCTTTAGCATTCACTACTCTCTGTGTAGGTGGTTGCCAGTGCTCTACTATCATAACATTAGTAATCAACTTGTTTAAGTCTGAGTAGCTTATTGTTAATCACCAAGTCAGGTCTTGATGGTTGGCCAGACAATAAGTTTAACAAACATAACTGATGGAAACTAATTGAAATCTTCCCCAATTATTCATTTACCCAGGACTCACATCTTCCATTATGCTTTGGGAATTCTGGATTGCTTAAATGTCTACTCAGTAAAAAGATGATCTTGTAGATGTAACTTTTAAATACCATGTGAGCAATTAAAACTTACTGGAAATTAGCCTTAGTCAATATCCTTAAAAGGAAAAAAAAAGCCAATATTCCCCATTCCCACGCTGCATCCTTCTTAATTATGCTGTATGACCACTGAAATATGTCCAATGATGTTTGTCAATTTCTAACCTCATTACTACTTTATTTTCTCAACCACAAATGGCATCTCCACATCTTCTCTTTTAATGCTGTGCAACTATTTACCCAGTCCTATCTCACACAGTTGCTGCACATTGCATTTTCAACTGTTGCACCTTGTCCAATGTCTAGGACCCATCCCATAATCTGGGAGATAGTCAAATATATCAGCCTAGGTCCATTCACGGTTACATTCCTGTTGTTATTGCTGTTTGTTTTGCTGAACGTTATTGCTTTAATTAAAAGAGTCATTTGCAAACCTTATTTCAAATATTTGTCTTTCTAGATCATGGTCTGTATAATTAGATTTGAATTGCTCCAGATTAGAACAAATAGAGCAAGTTTGCCATAGTGTTTTAATAGCAGGGAATAGGGCTGCAGTAAATTCTCCACCCTTGATAATATCTACCCCTGAGTGAGAATCACATCAAGTGATTCTCCCATCCCTACCACTCACAATTTAACTGTACAGGTTAGGGAAATTGAGCTGATGTTCCTTGCCACTCTTGTGCTTTATTTCTTTCTATCACAACTTTTTTTTGTATGAGATAGATCTTTTTCACATCATGTTGCCCCATACATAGCAATGGAACTTAGTCAATATCCCTAAAGAGAAAAAAAGCCAATATTACTTGGCCCTATGCAGCATCCAGACTACCTTTACACTTCCAATCAGATTTTCAACCAAGAATTCAAGTTTAATGAATCACCCAACAACTGATGTCATCTCTGGTATGTAATGCGGTTGCTTAGAACATGGAATATCTTTTCAACATTCTAGTCATGGTTACATTTATCACATGCTAAGAGGATTGATGAAGATTCCTATCTAAGAGAAATCCTGGATGCCAGTTATGCACTGCAGGAAAGTGGCTTCCACTCTCTCAATTAGACACATGAAGCTGGAATTCAAATATAATTGATAAATTCAAATAATCTCTTACATCTTGAAGTTTATACCACTACAATATGTTGTTCTGAGTTCTGTGCTAGGAACTAGTAACAAAGCTACTGTTGATATCTTCTCTCAGAGAATGTTATTTACATTCAGATACTGGAATACATTTTATTTAATTTGTTCATCTCAGCAACCTCAGCATTGTTTAGAGTGAATGTTATATCACTCCAGGTACACGGCGAACATGAAATAGTCTCCAACAGACAGAAATTCTCTCCCTTTCTCTTGAACTCCTGTATTGCTTTAAGTTTTTTAAAACATGTAATATTAGTGTGATTTTGTCTCCCTCTCCCTTTTCCCTTCCAGTTCTTTTTTTTCCCTGCCTGCTGATAAGTTTTAGGTCTGCTGAAGGCCTCTCCACCAAAGCAGCAAACTGAATCAGACCAAGTCAGGAAAAGCCCAGGTTTAATGGGTAAAGCGCTCCCTGGCGATTTCCTGGCCCCACAGAGAGGAGATGGGGAAGTGAGACCCGAAGAACCACAAGTCTGTTTTCTGGGATACTGCTTATATATCCCCTGTGGGAGTCTTCCTGAGCCTTTCTCTGGGAGGGGCTATGTTTGGCAGGCTTTGAAGGGGCAGGTTTGGGGAGGAGCTATGTTTGGCAGGCTTTGAAGGGGCAGGTTTGGGGAGGAGCTGTGTTTGGCAGGCTTTGAAGCAAGGGTTTAGGGAAAGAGACAGGGAAGGGAGCCGAGGTAGATCTTCTATCAGACTCCTTCCAAACTCTTCCAGACTCTTTGGGTATAGGGATGCCAGGGTAGCTGGGGTTGAGGTGGAGCTCCTACCCAAACACCTGCCTCCCTTTCTTTTGTCCTCACAGCACAAGCGAAAGAGTGAGTGAGTGTGTGTGTGTGTGTGTGTGTGTGTGTGTGTGTGTGTGTTGGCTGGTGGGAGTGCAAACGTGCAGCCACATTGGAAATCAATATAGTGGTTTCTCAGATAGTTGAGTATCAATCTACCTCAAGACCCAGATACACCACTCTTGGGCATACACCCAAAGGATGCTCAATCATGCCACAAGGACACTTGATCAGCTATGTTCATAGCAGCTTCATTCATAATAACCAGAACCTGGAAACAACCTAGATGTCCTTCAACTGAAGAATGGATAAAGAAAATGTGGTACATATACATAGTGGAGCATTACTCCAACATCCAAAACAATAACATCATGAAATTTGAAGGCAAATTGATGGATCGAATGAAGGATCTGAGTGAGGTAACCCAGACACAGAAAGACAAACACAACTGGTATCCTCCAGTTTTTATGTCAGCATTGGCCAACACTGATAACAGGAACAAAACAATTATTTCACTGTTTGTTCCTGGTATGATGATATACACTTTTAATTCCAGGGCTCAGGAGGTAGAGGTAGGTGAATTGCTGTGAATTCAAAGCCAGACACTACTACATAGAGAGACCATGTATTAAAAAGAAACTGTTTTAAGCATACTTTATTTATGAAGTTTATCCTTTACATTTTAAGATGAAGTTTCACAGCTTCATACTAAAGATAAGAGATGGAAAATATGACATTAAATCTTTATTATAGTTCATTTTTTGCCATAGATTTTAGGATGGGTCAGAAACACATAAATAGCATTAATTAATAATTAAGATGAAAAATGAATAATATAGATTAACAAAGGTGAACAAGCTGTCTTTCCACAAGTAGGAAATCTGTATAGCATTACTAAATAAGTAAAGATGTAAATTAATCATGAAATGATGTAAAATGACAATAATTAAATTTATGTTAGATATTAAAACATAAACATTTAGTATAAGTAAGATTGGTTTCAATAAATTGCAGACATATGTTTCCAAGGATAGTAAGACAAAATAAATACACATAATTAATATCATCAAGTATATAGAAAATATTTTACTTTCACCATATGCATAAGGCAATTTCCTATTCATTATAATCTCAAACTAGACAGACAGAACTTCAAAAGATTTGTAAGCAAAACATATGGACAAGCTATGGTAGCATAAAGAGTCTATTTCTTCTTGATCCTGCCTTAACATCATGTAATACTGGATACGCAGAGAACTGTCTTTTGGTGCATGATGGATCGTCCATCAGAATTTTTATTCTTTAATTGGTATCACCTTTAATTTCATTTTGTGTTTGTTTTATCTATTTTTTATTGAAAATAGATTTTTCATACATTATATTCTGGTATTTTTTTGTACTTCCTCAACTCATTCCATAATCTCCAGATTCTCCTCACTTCCATTTCCATCAAAACCCACACTGTTTCTTTCTCTTTCACTAAAAAAAATAGACATCTAAAAATTATCATAAATAAGCTAAAAAAAAGTAAAATAAAGTAATAGGACAAAGCAAGCCAACAAAAATAAGTAAGAAGAGCCAAAGAAAAAGCATAAGAAGCTGGGCGGTGGTGGTGCATGCCTTTAATCTCAGCATTTGGGAGGCAGAGGCAGGTCTCTGTGAGTTCCAGGCCAGCCTGGTCTACAAAGTGAGTTCTAGGAAAGGTGGAAAGCTACACAGAAAAACTCTGTCTCAAAAAACAAAACAAAACAAAACAAAAAAAAAAGAAAAAAGAAAGAAAGAAAAAGTACAAGAAATACACAGATGCAGAGACACACATTTGCACACACAGAAATCCCATCAAAACCCAAAACTCAAATTCATAATATATATGCAAAGGACCTGTAAGATGAAATAAAAAAGCTCTGCCACAACATTATGAGACAAAGAGCCTCCAAAAGACCACCATTGAGTTCATTTTGTGTTGGTTATCTACTTCTGGGCATGGGATCCTGCACTTAAGAGTGAGTTGTAAGCACAGTAAGACACTGTTGGATAAAAATATTTTTTTCTATTTGCTAGTAGTTATCAATTAATGCATTTTAAGCATACCTTAATATCTACTCACCATTTCTTCTCTTCCAAATTAAGTTTATAGGGATAGCTATTATTTTCACATTTGTAATACTTTTCCATCAAGCGTTCTCATTTTTTTGCATTCCTCCAGCAATTTGCATAAATCTAGCAATCACCATCATTATCTTTGAATCTGTAATTATAGGGCATGCAAAATGATGCTGTAGTGCATGAACACCCTAAAGAGGCCCTTCATTTTTTCCATAGAATGGATCACATTCCCTTAACATAAATTCCTGTTTCCACTTCTAGATGTCTTTCTCCAAACATGGGAAACACAAAAGCTCTTCTCAAATTACAAGTGACCCTATTCATATACAGAGAGGAAAAGCATTCACCTAATCAGAGGTAGTCTGCTGATGTACAAAGTGTCTGTACTCCTCCAGGCCATCTTCTTCCTGTATGTATTGATGAGTAGGAACAGCAAATACATAATCTACTTTCTGACCCTATCTCATGTATTTTACCTGTTTAAGAATATAATTACACAGTATTTTCTTATATTTTCTGATGCATCGTTTCCCCATCTTTCCTGTACTTTTTCCATTAGTGGCTTTCTTTCTGATTTGAAAAGAAACATCTAGAGTATAGACTTCCCTCTCTTCACCAGTCACTTTACTCATTTGGTCTAACCTGCTACAACATAATACAGCAGATTGGATGGTTTAAACAAGAAACACGTTGTCTCCCTTGAATAATGAAATCCCGAGATGTTCAGTACCTTCATATGAAAGGTGCACTCTTTATAGACTGTTGTTAGGTATTATACTGGTTTAGTAAATTAGTGAATTGTGGTGATATATTGTGTACCCTAATAAAACTTGCCTGAGGATTAGAGGACAGAGCCAGGCACTAGATTAGACATAGAGGCCAGACAGTGGTGGTACACACCCTTAATCCTATCACTCAGGAGGCAGAGATCCTTCTGGATCTCTGTGAGTTCAAGGCCACACTGGAAAGGGAGCTAGGCAGTGGTGGCTCCTACCTTTAACCCAAGTACCGGGAGGCACACAAGGCTTTAATCCCAGGAACTGATAGCAGGGCAGAGAAAGGGATATAAGGCGTGAGGAGACAGGAACTAAGGCAGTTCAGCTGAGACCCATTCAGGTGAAGACTCAGAGGGTTTCACACAGAGGATTTGTGAAGTTGGTGAGGTAACAGATGGTGGCTGTGGCAGCTAGTTCTGCTTCTCTGAAGCTTTAAGCTTTTACTCCAATACCTGGTACCAGGTTTTTTATTAAAAGACTATCTAAGATTTGAACAACAGCTGATTCTCTCTCTCTCTCTCTCTCTCTCTCTCTCTCTCTCTCTCTCTCTCTCTCTCTCTCTGTGTGTGTGTGTGTGTGTGTGTGTGTGTGTGTGTGTGTGATTTCTCCCCAAATGTCTAGCCATGACTTCACTAGCACTGAGTAGTTAGGTTTCCAGTACCAGATCTGGTCTCCCTCTTGTTGAGTGGGTATTAAGTCCAATTAGAGAGCTGTTGGTTACTGTCAAGGTATATGTGCTGTTACTGAACCCTTAAGATTACTGTGCCATGCTGGTCATTGATATGGTTCATGGGTGTCATAGTTAAGTAGAGCTTTTGATTGCCTTCCTCCTTTGGAAGCTTGCATAATGCTTTGTTATACCATGACAGCTAGTCCTCAGGGATGGGGATTTCAAGTCAGTCACAGTTCAGGGGTCTCTGGGACCTGTTTCTGAAATGCATAGTGTCTTAAGCAGTTGGTACTTACCTTTCACCTCTGGGGGTAACCAAGAACAACAGCAATAGGCTCTATGTTTGGAATGTCACTTGGACAACTCTGGCCAACAACTCAAAAAGAAAACTTCTCATGTATCTTTTGGACGATTTTGTTGGTGGTCTTTGGCATTTGGTGGGAGCATTGTCAGTCCAAATGACAAAAGTTCACTGAATATAATATGCAAGGTTGTTCTTTTTTGTAAATAGTGTGAATCCTTCTGGCTTTTTCAGACATTTGTCCTTATACCCACAGGTAAGTGTTGTCTTCACTCCTCATCAAGGAAATTTCTTTTTACAACAGTCAAAGACCATTACAGAAAACCACAACAGATCAAAATGAGGAGTTGTGGAACCAAGTCACAAAAGGGTGCATCTTCAAAACAATCCCGCACCAAAGGCTCAGAGAACATTGCAGAAGAGGGGTCACAAACATTGTTAGAACCAGAGGACCAGGGTGCTTCCTGTGACATTGTGTCTCCTAGTAACATCAGCAGCTACACACATAAAATCTCACTAAAGTGACTGCCCAAATGTGAGCTGAACAGAAATGTACCAATGAAGATACCAAACTAGGTGAGAAAAAGCCAGTGAAATCTCTATCCTACAATAAAATCTATAGGTAACTTAAGAAAGCTGGGAGCAGAAGTGGTCTGCCCCAGGGAAGAACACATCAATCAAAGTTGTTCCATGCCCAATGTTCAAGCCTGGAGACACACACACACACACACACACACACACACACACACACACACATATATATATACCTAATAACAATTAGTAAAAAAGAAGTGGCTATGTGTTTTCGAGTGGGGAGAGCTTTATGAGAGGATTTGGAGAGAGGAAAAGAAAGGGAGATATGTTGTAATAATATTATAATCTCAATTGTTTTAAATAAGTAAAAAATATGTGTCCTGTGTGTATATAAATAGTACCCATCATTTTGAATATTTAAATAAATATCAGAACTAATAAAATGCAAATGATATGTGAAATTTGCAATACTGTGCTTAATGGGGAGTTATTGCTAAAGAAAATCTGTGTATGTCCAGGATAGAAATTATGTTCTGTCAAAAAGTTACAATCCTTTATTGATTCTGTCCATTAAGAACCCGAAGATAGGATGTTGCTCACAGTGCTGGGAATCCAGATGTCTCAGGTAGGTGAAGAATCGGTCTATCCAGTTATTGCTTCTGTCTCCTCCTTGCCTTGTTCTCACTGATTCCTCATGTGCGAAGGGCAAGAGGTCTTGTAGAAATCTCATTGCTGTCTGTTAGAAGGGCTCCACCCTTATGACCCAGCCAACTCCCAACTGCCTCTGTGTTTCCTCACCCCTTTAGGGGTGAGGATGTCAACATATGGTCTGTAAAGCAGATCAGTTTTCTTTTCTCCCTTTCATCAAAACTTCATAAATTGTTCGTCTCTGACTCCAACCTCCAGAGATGTCCCCCTTCACTTCTCAAAACCTGCTCTAATCAGACCTTTGCCGTGACTGATTTAGCACAGAATGAAAGATCTAAAACAGGAAGCCTCCCCACCTCCCCAGTGTGTTACTTCTACAACTAATCGAGTCTCGATTCTTTCAGAAGTAGTTGCAAGATTTTCTCATTGGTAATGTATTTATACTCTCTTTTAGCATATCCTCCATGTGGTTACCAGAGTTAATATACTAAAACATAATTCTATTATAGGCCAATCAATAGCTTCTCCTCTATTAGAGTGAAACCTGATAAAAATTCTGGAAGCCAATGAGCTTCATATATAACTTTGGATAAGCGCATGAGTCTTAGTTAATAAACTTGAATCAGTTTTGTGGCAATACTTGATACTAAAGGAATAAAAGAATATTTTACTATCATAATATAACTAAAAAGAAAACTGTGTGTGTGTGTGTGTGTGTGTGTGTGTACACTTGTATACCTTGTGGAACATTGTATGGTAGTTGAGCGGAGGTGCATTACAGTCACACAAAATTAGGGCAAGTTTCTGAAGCCCAGCTCTAAATAAAAGCAACACTGAGCACTATACCAAGTATAAACCATTTATGACGTTTAAAAAGCAAAGTAAATAACGCACAATAGTCATTTGGGAATGATCTATAAGAAACAAATTAATTATTAAAGGCAAACAGCTACTAAACCTATAACTTATCACCTAGGTGTAAGATATAATATGACTTCTTAAAGTGTATGCTTACACATGGAAAGTGTGCATAATATTATAGTTTACAAGATAATTTCTTTTTACCATTTTGTTTGTAGTCTATAACTTTGAGAAGGCTGTTTTATGACATCTAAGATACACCATATCTCACTGGTCTCAGAAAGGTTTCTAATTGTCAGGCTGAAAAAAAATATAAGATTTTGGGAAAAGTTGTTTTTATCTTGTGTGTGGAGATATTATTTTTATATTGGAAACAAAGTAAGTTGCTCCTCGTGTTTGTGTTAAGTGCCAAAAATCATAGGATGAGGTTCAAGGTAGTTCAGTGGCAGAGCCCTTGTCAGCTTGTATTGTAATAATAAAATGAATACTCAAGTTAAGGACTATTCTTCATGTAGCTTATTTAATAATGTAGTATAGTAAAACTTTCCTGGAGTATACATATTCATTACTTGTATGCTATGTAAAAATAAGGTGTGTTGAACTATCATCAGAGCAGTAGAGATGAAGGCCACCTGGTGTGTGGGACTGCTTCTCAACCTTCACCTGGGCAGTGGGATGATGCTCAAAACTGCACATTCATTGCATGCTTCAGAAACTGAAGCTATGGTGTTTACAGTAATTGATCACTACTAACTTCTCTAATACTCATGATTAAGGTAATCCAGAGTAAATTTCTGAGTGTTTACATCTGTTAGTCACTGTATGACATAGAGAGAAACATGGTGATGGTTATTGTTGACTCCTTTCTACTTAAGACCTGGCTTGTTCTATTCTATCTGTAGGATTATGTATGCATTCGCATGAGAAATGTTAAAGGATGCTGAGATGTGCCTATTCTGGTGAGATTATCTCTTATACTGCAGCATAATTTTAAATTTATATTGGCATTTTTTTGGCTTTCCCATCTGAATGTGAAACTCTAAATATAGTTGATATCTATGGCATTCCTAGGAGACATGAAACCACCCTGGGTCTCAAACATGTAATTTCCAAGAATGTCAACTTGAATAGTCCTAAACTTCTTGTGATCCACCTTAATTTTGTGGGAAAAGCAGTAATTTGGGTCAGAACCTGGATTTGAATTATGGTTTTGAAATGTATGAGCGCTATGCTTTGGTATTGTGTGTTTTAATAATATAAAAGCATGCATATTGAGAGCAGGCAGGAATGGAAAAATTCAAGTATCCAAGATGTGGCAGCTAATGCAAGCATTTGTAAATATTACCAAAAGGAAAGATATACACATTATTTTGCTTAATTTAACACCACAAAATTTACTCAAATTTGTAATATGACTCCATGTCTTAGTGTATTATATTTGGAACATCTTGTATAGTATTGTTTGGATTTTAATTTTCCAATTTTTACCCTCTATCATTTTATCATGTTGTTTAACTTTGTGTGCAATAATGAGACAGAAAACAAATGCATAGTACCCAGTAAAGAGACAGCATTGGATGCATGCTACCTCTCAGTGTATTCATGTTGCCCTGATTCATTTCTAAGGGACATGCACAGCACTTTATGATCACTGAATCTCCAATGTCCAAATATGCCAAGCACATTAAATAGATGACTCAATTGCCATGATAAATGATATGATCAAAGCACTTTATGATCACTGAATCTCCAATGTCCAAATATGCCAAGCACATTAAATAGATCACTCAATTGCCATGATAAATGGTATGATCAAAATAATTAAAAAATGTGGTTAAATTTCAATAAATTCTTGATATGTTTTAATGAAATAAATAAATTAGACTTTATAACATAATATGAAAAATTTGGTAGGAAAACAATCAATATAAACTAGGGAACAGTTTACAGTAGAATTTACTAGAATTTTAAAATAGCAATTGCTAGTTCTGCTCAATGTTTACCTAAAAAGTAAATTAAATTAAATTTTAATACCTCAAAATTAAATGTACAGAAGGTATTCTCCACAGTCTTAGACATACCTTTATTCCACACTGAATGAGATTGTACAAAGTACAAAATACAAAGTGAAAAACATGACATCAGAATGTCTAGCATGTGGACTGGTTGGATTTGAAGAACAATGGTTTGCAGTTTAACTGCTAGAGATGGAAAGCCAGGAGAGAATCTCGACTTTACTCCTCAGCTATGTGTGTTGATACAAACTCTTCTAAGATTGACATGTTGAAATAACAGCTCTAGATGCCACATTTCAATACAAAATGTAAAGATGAATTCATTTATCAACAGTTTATGTAAAGAGCTGAGAGATTCGAATACTGTGTCTTTCCAGATGTGTTACATATACCAACTTACCCAAATAACACTTACATGATGTTAAAACCATACAGATGAATTTATAATGATTTTGAATAAAGTCCCACTCATAAGGATCAAGTTACATAATAAAACAATAACACACATATGTCATTTATGAGATTTCTTGCCCAATTTCATTATTACACTGAAATCTCCATCTTGGGAGTGAGGCAGCATGTGAGGATCTAATTAATGCTGCATTTGCAAAATATAGATGTATATATATTAAATTCACACTTATACATTCAAAAAATAATTATAAAACATTGATCTGCTTTTATTTCATCTATCAAACTAAAATTTTGGTGGCAACTCAGACAATGAGTCCACTTATCCATACCAAAATTATTCTCAATGCATAAAAATGTGTTGTTTACATTATTATAGAGTCCATAATGGAAACTATAAGACACTATTTAGAAATTATTCTAGCCACTGAATCCTGAGCTTATTCCTGAAATACATGAAGTTCATGTACTATATTTTTCCCTGTTTCTTCTCCATAGGCGCAAAATGACTATAAATTTACCATCTGCTCTATGACTTTCTGGCCGTAAAGTCTGCAGTTAAAACTATCTTAATAGCTCAGTTCAGACAAGAATGATTCCTTAATTTTCATTTCTTATAGAGTAAGTTAATTAAGTCCATTAAAGCCATTTTATCACTCCACAAGCCTCCCTGGGTCTTGTTTGTTTCCATTTTATAATTCTACACTAAGTCCTATACATCTCTCTTTTTTTTTTTTTTTGGTTTTTCGAGACAGGGTTTCTCTGTGTAGCTTTGCGCCTTTCCTGGAACTCACTTGGTAGCCCAGGCTGGCCTCGAACTCACAGAGATCCGCCTGGCTCTGCCTCCCGAGTGCTGGGATTAAAGGCGTGCGCCACCAACGCTCGGCTTTCTATATATCTCTTATCTCCTTAATTTCTTTCCTACAAAGTCCATTTTTCACATCATCCTGGCTCACATATTCAATAGTTAGAGTAAAAAAATTAAAATAGGTTTCATTAGAAGGCATGTTGTTACCAAGAAATATTACTATTGAATATAAATGTACCCAATGAAGACGAGAAATCATCGAAAAGTGTTCCAGTCTGGCATCAGGCCAAAAACACAGCTTGAGGAACCTGCCCAGGACTTTAAAGACTGACAACACAATCTAGGAGCTGCTCACTTTATGTTGAGACATAAAATTCATAAATATGTAATGCACCTAGTGCTGTCTGGAGCACAGTTGTAAGTATCAACAATGTAACAATTGTCAGGAGGCCTTCCTCTTCAGTTTTGAGCCTGATGGTGGCACAAGTAAGATGATCATAAAATCATTTTTCAAAAAATGTTCGAGAGAAAAAGAGTCAAAATGTGTTTGAGAACTTCAGGGAAGACTTTGTGGAGAAGTGTTCAATGATTAATAAAGTTTGTCAGGTTGAGAAATAAAGGAATACACACACATTCATCAAGGCAAACAGTGGGTTGTTCATGCAGCATTCCCCGAACTCTTGAAACATTTGAAATTTAATGAATAATTCTGTCAAATGTTTTTAACATTTAAAAAAGCCAATCATTTATGCAGCTGGCAAGAATGTATTATTTCAAGTTATGTGCCTGTGGAAGTACATTGTTGTATATGCACTAGAAGAGGGATAAAAGCAAGTACAAGAATGAAGGAATGGCAAGGAGGCTGGGAAGACACCAAAGCAGAGCCAACCCACTTGACAGGAGTAAAGTATCTCACTAAAACAGACATTGGAATGAGAAAGTATAACCAGCATGAAGACTTCAAGTTAAAGCCCAGCTTGTGCTACATAAATCAAGTCTAGTCTAAGCTAGTTGGAAATACTATCTCTAAGAACCAGGAACTGGGGGTTGAGACTCTTCAAGGTCTTGGATCCTGTCTCTTTAACCCTATCTATCTATCTATCTATCTATCTATCTATCTATCTATCTATCTATCTATCATCTATCTATCTATCATCTATCTATCTATCTATCTATCTATCTATCTATCTATCATCTATCTATACATCCACCCTTCCATCAATTCTTCCATCTCCCTAACATGTCTACCTATCATCAACCTATTATCTATTTCTTTTGTATGTGTCTATTCTCTCTGTTTTAGACTGAATGGCATTCTTTTCTGGTTGATCAGTATTATTTCTTTTCCATTAAATAACAACTGAGAAAAAGCTGAAGACTTGTGTGCAGTGGGCTCCCATCTTCCCTACTGGTTGAATATTCTTGTTGCCATTAATATGTCCCTAGGGATAATGAGTAATTTTATGTGTCTGCAATTCTAAAACAATATGGTGACTTAAATGCCATCTATTTTAATATGAAATAGTAGTGAGGCATTAAACAGCAAATTGGAATTCTGGTGTCTTCTAAAATCATGACAGGCCAGTAAATGTACCATGCATTCTGCTGATCTTTTCTGTTCAGGAAGAGAGACACCAAAATTTCCTTAGTAAATTGAAAGGGGCACTTTGATAAGTGGTCCAAAATGTTTGTTTTTAATAGAACAACATGAGTTAAAGTAATCATTGCATATTGAAACTGAAATCTCAAGCGTCGTTTGGTTTCAGTATCTGCACTTCATCATAACTAACTTTTCTGATGTTTCCTGCAGTGCCCACGGCAGACACCAGAGGGCTATGCTTGTTTCCCATAGAGTAATCACCTAAGGACCTAGAGTTGAAGGATTTAGCTATTTAGCTATTTCTTTTACTTTTCACAAATCAACAACAGGAAATTCATTTTTAGGAAAACTAAGACATTCTAGGTACACCATGGAACCTAGTACACTCAATACCTAGTCTAGTTTTGATTATTTTAATGATTCATACTGCTTACAATATAGAGATGTACTAAAAATACCAGGTTCACATATGTTCTTGCCACCCCGCTGTGATGTTTTTCTCAACTCCCTATGTGCTAAGAACCTGAAAGCTAAAATAAAAACAATAAGAAATATTTAATCTTTTGATAGTCAGTGGAAAAAATATATGCTTTATAATTTTCATTTGAACTTTGTTTTGGTGTCTTAGTATAGATATCTCTTTCCCAAGGGAACATTTATCACTGCATTACAATCAACTAGTCTGGCGGAAAGGTAAGCATTTTCTTCTAACACTAAATTAACACAGCGATTATAAACAATTCTCCTTTGGTGCTTGAAAATTTAGTTATTGGGTTTCTGGATGAACTTTGATTTGAGTTTGTAAAGTTCAGACAACAACTTCTAACACCTCAATTTATGGTAAAACTGATACTTATGCAAGCTGGGGAGAAGACCCAGAAGACAAAGTGCCTGTGACACAGGATGAGGACCTGAGTTCAGCTATAGAGCACCCACATAAAAAGCCGGATACAACAGTACGTCTTTCTGCCATCAGCATGGGGCTGGCATTGACAGGGGAGGATGCTTGAGTGTTGTAGGCCAGTCCATCTAGCCAAATCATGACACTCCAGACTCAATAACAGACCTAGTCCCCAAAACATAAAGGTGTAGAGTGACCCATTGATATCAATCTGGATTCCACACTCATGCACCCACATGTTCATGAGCACCCACAAGCACTCACAGGGGACAGAGCTACTGAGAGTGATTTCACTTCCAAAGTCCTACCTCATATGCTTATGCTTGACCCTATTTCTGGGTAAGAATGTACTACACAGACGTTTCACTGTCACTTAACATAGTTCTCTAGGCATTTTATATATTTTCTATATGAATAAGTAGTTTTGTGGTCTTTTCTTTGCAAAAAGCCATATAAATATTAGAATAATTTCATAGAGAAGATCACAGGAATACTGTGCACACTGTGTTGTTACAGGAATCCTGTCACCAGTCACCTAACCAACTGAAAGGAGCGTTTTGGTCCAAGAGGCAGCGTTTTCATGGGGAAATGGACACATGACCCAAAGATAAGGTGTGGCAGAGGCATGCGTGGGCCTCTTGGAAGGAGAAACTAGTGGCAAGCAGGCAGCAGGATTGGCTGGTGACGCGGTTTAGATACCCCAGCGTGTACTGTGATATTTGTGCACAGATTTTACTGATAATAAGTGGTAAAGTAATCATTTGACTTCCTTTATCGTTGTAAAATAATTTCACCTTCTTTCTCTGAGGTACAATAGCCAAAGATCTGTTTCACTGGTAATAAACTCATCATGATTCATTTCTGTTATACAATTTTAGAAAATATAAAAGATTAAAAATTGTGACTTTTACCTCATATGTTTTATTAAATGATTATGCTAATGAGACAAGTAGCTTTAACATTTGAACAAAGACAGGGCTGAAGAGATGACTCAGTCATTGAAGACATTTCTCTGAGTCAAGAGCCCCCAGGACACATAAAATGCAAAGTGTGGAGATGTGTACCACTAATCTTCTCCCTGGGGAGGTGGCATCAGGAGAATACCTGGGATGCATTGCCTGGCTAGTCTAGGCAAATCCATAGTCCCAGATTTGGTGAGAGAACATGTGTAAAAATTAGGTAGAGAACAACTGAGGAAGACTCCTGGGTTCAGTTGCTGGCTTCCACACTCATATGTCCAAATATTTGTATGTACCTACACAAATACATGTGCTCAACACATTGGTCTTTGAAATACACAATCCTTAATACATTTTATTTATAACTCAGTGAAATAAATCTTTCTGCTCTATTACTGAGTCGAGGGACACTTTACCTGTTTGGTATAATGAGAGGTACTTGTATTTGTAAGTAGTAAACTGCCAAGTATCCCTGTATCTCATTGTAAGATTTTTTTGCCTTCTCAGTATGTCTGTAAAGCGAAACATTTTATTTCTAAGTTATTGATAACAAAGTAAAATCTATATGCACAATCTCCAGTGTATAGTCCTACAGAGCAACAGATCTTAGTACCTTGCAGCCTTGCTGATTACCAAGCTGGTCTCATCCCCAGTGTGCAAACCATTCCCCTGATGGATTCCAACCACTCTCATCACTGTCCTCCTGCAACTGTTCCTCACTGACCAATGGAACACATTCCGTAAACCCATAAATCTGCAAAAGCTCTCAGTATCCTTACCTTTCAGCTTTTTAAAAACTTTTCAGTGCTAAGCTATCAGAAGGTACCTTTGGGAACATAAGCTGTGATTCAGATGGGAGATATTGAACTAAAGGTCATGTCATGGTCAACCCTTCCTTCTCTGTTTTGACAAACACACACACACACACACATTTGCATCTGTATGCAATTTCATACTGTACTAATTTCATAGCTCAAATATTGTGAGGATCAATGTGCTACATTTTAAGTCTGGAGCACTTACAATATTGATGGTGTATTATACAATGTTAGTGCCACTACTGACTGACAGTTTACCATGCACAGCATGCTGGCCACTAAAGTATGTGTTAGGCATGCACTATTTTTAGTTCTTGTACTAATACTTTGAGACTTGTGCTTAGTATTCAATATAAAGGAAATATGAGAAATTGAAGCTGCCATAACAAACTATCTGCATGGCTAAAACACTCTTTATTTTTCTGTCATTTTTATGGTTAGAAGACAAAGGTCAATTTTTCAGCAACTTGGTGTCTTATGATCCCTCTCCCTATCTTTTAGATGGCTTTGTCTTATTGAATGTCTGCCTCCATGTCCATGTCTGTTTGTACCCTAATCATTCTAAAATGAGCTCCATTGGCTTAGAGCCCAAACTAACAACTTTTAACATTAATTGTCCTTTTAAAAATCACTATGAAAAACCTTCATTAATGTTGCAGTTTATAAGATGAAAAAGGATATCCTTTAAACACTGTGAAAATTACCAAGGAATAGAGGTAAACCTGGTGCTCTTAAACATGTCTATCTCCTGACAATGTAATGGGCATAGTGTAACTAGAGCAAACACACGTACAGGTTTGCCACAATTGTTTATAAATGAAGAGTGCAAAAGGCAGAGCCAATTAGGAAGCAGATGCAGATACAATGCATTTCTTAGGGCTGATCCAGACTTGTCATAAGCAGGTAAACAGAAGGTCCCAAAGCTTAAAAGTACATACTGCAGTCTGAAAGTACATGCAGCATTGACAGAGCTGGCTTCCCCCAGACATTTGCATTCTGATGACTAGTGAAACAATCAGAAGTTAGCACCAATGCAATTGTTAATATTTGGGATGCTTTGGAGAATGAAAGGTCTATTGCTGTACAAAGGTCTGTGTGGGGATGTCAGTTTAATCACAGCAACAGCATTGTTGCAGACTGGAACTTGCCCATTGGTGTGAGACAGAGGCTCGTTTTCCCATCAGATTCCTTAGTCTGAGGAAGTATTGACTGGATAATTCAAAAGAGCTAAGTGAAGATACTCTAAAGACAAAGGACTAAAACTTCAAAGAATGTCCAGTGATGAAGAGTTTTGTGCCATCATATATCCTGATTTAATGTGTATCACTGATTGAAAAGAAAAAAATAAGTTTTTGTGTAAAAATTTTTTTTTAAATTTATATATATATATCACTTAAGGAAGAGTTATCAGAAACATTATTTTATATACAATCTACTTTGTGGTCTTAAGAAACATGAATCCTATAAAATCAGAGCTAAAATGAATTATTTTAAATGTTGAAATGAAATATCTATGATCATGCCAATTACCAAAACACTGAAATTACAGAGGTTAGCAAGGACATGGAGATATTGCTAGTAGAAAAATAGAGTAGTTTTGACACTGTAAAAAGCAGTTTAGAAAATGCTCAAAAATTAAAGTTGGAATCCCCATGTGACCCAAACTCCTTCCAAGCTTTAAACT
>CABHPH010151857.1:0-40549 GCA_902168325.1 Peromyscus nudipes | reverse complement strand
CCTCTCTCTCTCTCTCTCTCTCTCTCTCTCACACACACACACACACATGAAACTGTTCATTATAGCACTATTCACAATAGCCCAAAGTGAAAAACATCATATATTTAACAATGGATGGATGGATGGATGGTAAGACTTGCAATGGACTTATTCTATTTGATTCATATTAGTTAGATTGCTAAGGATTAAATCCAATCCTGTAGATGCTAAGCAATTGCTCTACAGCCAGCATATATAATCAATATGTATATACGATGAATATTATTTTATCATATATATATATAAAATATATATGATGAATATTACCCAAAAAATGGTAGTATGTGCTGCCATATAGATGTACCTGGAGCACATGTGATATAAAACAAGTTCAGCAAAATGCACAATATCTTTCAGTTCATTCCTACTCACCATTCAGAATAAATAAATCCACAGAAAAAAAAGTAGATTGATAGTTGCTGGGGACCAGGGGAAGAGCCAAATAGAAAGCAACTGCTAAACTGGTGTGGAGTTTTCTTTTATGATGCTGAGACATTTGTGTAGACATTTAGAAGTGTCAGTTAGGCAGCAGCATGAATGACCTAAATGGCACTGAGTTGTCTACTTCAGAGTGGTTAATTTGATGTCATGGGAATTTCAACAAAATAAGAGAGAGAAATTGTTGAGGTGAAAATGAGTAAGATGAGTGATGGCAAAGATAATTAATTCTTCAGAGTATAATAAGGTAAATCTGACAGATCATGATGTTAAGTAAGGAACGGAGCAAATTGTGAAATAAAAGTTTTCCAGTGTGGGCAAACTCATACATTTTAGCAATACCCAATGAAGAAACCAGGAAAATTAAAACAGAAAAAAATTCTGAAATGTGGCTATAATGTTATCTGATTTCTTGGAAGACTTTAAATGTATATAAGATTATAAGAATATGTTTACATCCCAAATGTGCACACATATAATATTGCACTCTATAATCCGAGGCAGGAGGTTAGAGAGTCAAGCTCCCACTAAGGATATTTAACAAGAGACTCCATGTCAAACAGGACAAAATAAAACAAAAGTATACCAAATATCAAAGACATAATAAATTATAAGTTTTTTAAACAGATGAAACTTTCAACCAGTCCTTGATATAATTAAACATATGAGTTAATTCTTCTAGATGGCCTTTGGCTCTTGGAAACAGAACAGACATTCCACAATAGAGAAAAACCTCCAAGGCCTTAAATCTACAAAAAGAACTATAGGAAACTGAGAAAACCTGGGAGTGTGAGAAGTGCTTCCCCAGGGAAGAGCAAATGGATTGGTTGTCCACTGCCAGTCGTTCCTGAAACATACATACAAGTAACATCTGGACTGAGCAGGCTATATTTAAGACTAAGTATGCATATACATATACATACACATGAATATATGCAATAACAGTGAAAATAGAGACAAATAACTTGAAGGAGAGTGGGGGGTTATATGGAAGAATTTGGGGGAAATGTAATTTTACTAAAATTCTCAAAATTTTTAAATGCTAAATTCTGCTCACCTATATGTGAATATATAGATGTTTTGTAATAAGCAATGTCTACATATCAGTCTTTCTTCTAGCATATCTACATAAAACAAAATGCAAAATGAGTAGGAAAAAGATTGAGTCTCGAGTTATGCACTAAAACACACTTTTTAATGTAAAATTTCACTAATAGATGAGTTTAGATGTTCCCTAAGGCTTCTAAAAGTGAAACAACATTTTACAATCCATTTCATTATTTATATGAAAAATATTTAAAATCTATAAACATTTAAAATTGTGCAAATTCACTGACAGTCAAAACAAATTACACATTAGCAGTAAGCATTCTCAGATTAGTTTTCTCAAAATGTCCAAATTATGTCTTGTGTTTTACTCCAGAAGCATATTTTTATAGTCTCAATCCCAGTATATACAAATTTATCACAGACATTGTGGTGTTTATTCAGTAATATATAAATTTAAATATTTATACTGATACATGTATGTAAATATTATTTATTTATAATGGCTCTATGAAAATAACAGTATAAATTTCAACAGCTAAGGTATCTGAATATATTTTGATACATCTAACAACCATATAATCCAATGATCAAATGACTGAGATATGTGGTGGTATTGTGTTCCCCAAAATATTGTGTACCTTAATAAACTTATCTGGGGTCAGAGACGGAACAGCCACAATATTAAACAGAGGTTAGGCAGTAGTAGCACACGCCTTTAATCCTAGCATTCCAGAGACAGAAGTCCCTCTGGATCTCTGTGAGTTCAAGGCCACATTAGAAACAGCCAAGCATAGTGACACAGCCTTTAATCCCAGAAAGCAAGCCTTCAATCCCAGGGAGTGGTGGTAGAAAGCAGAAAGGTATATAAGGCGTGAGGACCAGAAACTCGAGGCATTTGGCCTGGGTAAGATTTGGCCTGGTTAAGCATTTGGCCTGGTTAAGCTTTCAGGCTTCTAGCAGCAGTTCAGCTGAGACCCATTCTGGATGAGGATTCAGAGGCCTCCAGTCTGAGGAAACAAGACCAGCTGAGGATCCGGCAAGGTGAGGTAGCTGTGGCTTATTCTGTCTCTCTGACCTTCCAGTGTTCACCCCAATACCTGGCTCAGGTTTGATTTTATTAATAAGAACTTTTAAGATTCATGCTACAGAGATAGGTTATATTTAATGAAGACATTAATGTCAATTATAGTTGTTGGAACAATAAGATTGTATGTAATGAAGACATGAATGTCAATTATAATTGTTGGAACAACACGAATTTAAGAGTATTTTTATAAATGAATAATTTCATAGTAACACTTTGTGCAAATATGCATATTATAAGATATAGTGTTCAAAAATCAGCTGAAGAGCAACAAAAAATGAAATTATAGACCAAGATTTCTCATGAACTTGGAACAATATTTGCATTTCCCTGATAATTAGGGATGTTGAACAATTCCTTAAATGTCTTTCAGTCATTTGAGTTTCCTCTGTTGAGAATTCTCTGTTTAGTTCTATAGCCCATTTCTTAATTGGACTGTTGGGCATTTTGATGTCTAATTTCTTGAGTTCCTTATATATTCTGGATATCAGTCCTCTGTCAGATGTGGGGTTGGTGAAGATTTTTTCCCATTCTGTGGGCTGTCGCTTTGCCTTGTTGACCGTATCCTTTGCTCTACAAAAGCTTTTCAGTTTCAAAAGGTCCCATTGATTGATTGTTTCTCTCAGTGTCTGTGCTACTGGTGTTATACCTAGGAAGCGATCTCCTATGTCAATGCGTTCAAGACTACTTCCTACTTTCTCTTCTAGCAGGTTCAGTGTAGCTGGATTTATGTTAACGTCCTTGATCCACTTGGACTTAAGTTTTGTGTACGGTAATAGATATGGATCTATTTGCAGCCTTCTATATGTTGATATCCAGTTATGCCAGCACCATTTGTTGAAGATGCTTTCTTTTTTCCATTGTACACTTTTGGCTTCTTTGTCAAAAATTATATGTTCAGAGGTGTGCGGATTAATGTCAGGGTCTTCAATTCGATTCCATTGGTCCACATGTCGGTTTTTATGCCATTACCAAGCTGTTTTTATTACTGTAGCTCTATAGTAGAACTTGAAGTCAGAGATCGTGATGCCTCCAGAGGTTGTTTTATTGTACAGGACTCTTTTGGCTATCCTGGGATTTTGTTTTTCCATATGAAGTTGAGTATTATTTTTTCCAGGTCTGTGAAGAATTGTGTTGGTATTTTGATGAGGATTGCATTGAATCTGTAGATTGCTTTTGGTAAAATTGCCATTTTTACTATGTTAGTCCTGCCTATCCATGAGCATGGGATATCTTTCCATTTTCTGACATCTTCTTCAATTTCTTTTTTCAGGGACTTAAAGTTCTTGTCATAAGGTCCTTCATTTGCTTGGTTAGTGTTACCCCAAGGTATTTTATGTCATTTGTGGCTATTGTAAAGGGTGATGTAATTTTCAACAAAATACTCTCAAACTTACGTACTCAACAAATTTTCTCTTACCATGATGAAGTTGACTTCATTCCATTGTTGCAAGAATGTTTTAACATGTACAAAAGGGAGGCAGAAAGAGTGTAAGAGGCAGGAGAGATGGACGACACCAGGAAAACAAGGTCCTCTAAATCAACTGAGCAAATCTCATATGAGCTCACAGAGACTGAAGTAGCAAGCACAGGACCTACATGGGTGTAGCATGACTCTTAAAAAGTTCTTATTAATAAAACAAACCTGAGGCCAGTTATTGGGGTGAACACTGGATGGTCAGAGAGACAGAATAAGCCACAGCTATCTCACCTCACCGGATCCTCAGCTGGTCTTGTTTCCTCAGACTGGATGCCCCGAGCCCTCATCCAGAATGGGTCTCAGCTGAACGGCTGCTAGAAGCCTGAAAGCTTAACCAGCCAAATGCTTCTCCAGGCCAAAGGCTTCTCCAGGCCAAAGGCCTCTCTCCAAGGCAAATGCCTCTAGTTTCTGGTCCTCATGCTTTATATACCTTTCTGCTTTCTACCACCACTCCCTGGGATTAAAGGTGTGGCTTTCTGGGATTAAAGGTGTATATCACTGTGCCTGGGTGTATCCTTGAACACATGAATTTCTGCCTCTGGAATGCTAGGATTAAAGGCGTATGCTACCACTGCCTAACCTCTATGTTTAATATTGTGGCTGTCCTGTTCTCTGACCTCAGATAAGTTTATTAGCATACACAATATTTGGGGGAATACAATACCACCACACATGGGTCTGCACCAGGTCCTTGATTTATATGAGTATTATAACTTTCAGTTTAGTATTCTTATGGAACTCCTGACTGTGTGAATGAGTGGGTCTCTGATTCTTGTAACTTACCTTGTGGTTCTTCCTTCTGTTAGTTTGCCATGTCAAACTTAGATGTGATGATTTTTGTTTTATCTTATAATATTTTATTTTGCTAATAAAACAAAATAACTTTTATTGCAAGCTTAAAAAAGAGGTAAGGGCAATTATCAGCTGGTTAGAGAAGGAGGATCAGGGTTTTTTCCAGGATGGTCCTCTTGGTTGGTTATTCAACACAAAGTGGACAACCCTAGATGCATACAAGAAACACTGATCACAAGGTATGTTGTAGTTTTATATATTTATATATGCATGTGTGTATGTATATGTGTGTGTGATGCATGTGTGTATGTGTGTGTGGTTTTGTGTATATGTAACAACAATGCTAAAAAGAGTTTATGAATTTAGGAGGGGCTGGGGAGCAAAGGCATGGGAGGGTGTGGGAAGGATAGGAGAAAAAAATGTAAATATTTAATTAAATTAATTTATAGGAGAAAAAGAAATGAACTTTGAAATATATATGTATATGTATATATATACATATATTGTGTATATACATACACACACACACACACATATATATATATATATATATGAATCGTCGTCATCTGAAGCATAAGTGATGAATGCATATCATGCCAGCTGTCACACAGTGGTGAAAACGATACACCTCAGCTGCTTTAGATTTTAGAAACTGATGATCATTTCTTACAAAGTTCGGCTGACATTTGCTACATCTATGTCTAGGGTCATTTTCTAAGTTATGCACTGACAGAAAAATCAAACCCAAATATTTTTAAACAGCTTTATGAAAAACATCACCAACTAAACCACTCATGTTAATAAGCACAAACAATGCAATGCAATTCAACAAAAATAAAATCACACATTAGTGATGCTCACAACCACATGGCTGAGTTTGAAGATTGCTGCATAAGTTGCAGTCAGGCTCACAAGACTATTTTCCATATATTTTACAAGAAACTTCAGAAGAGTCAGTATTTGTGTTAGAAAGCGTAGTAAATGGCAACAATTGTATGTCGAAGCTGTTGCTGACTACAAAAATGGCATAGGAGAAGACTCTGAAGTGATAGAAATATCTACTTCTTAATTACAACAGCAATCACACAAGTATATGTATATAACATGTATAATTAAATTATTAAACTGGAACATTAATATATTTCATATATAAATATATATTCAAACACTTAAAATAGAAACATATGAGAAATTAAATTATTATACAATAGGGGTTATTTTAATTCCTACTGCATTTATGGCAGAAAGTTTGTATAAATTTATTTGTTTTCTCTAAGATTATATATTACTTAACTACTAATAATTAACACTACCAGTATTACCTTCATATTTCTTTAGTTGGACATATTTTATTTTTATATCATTTTCTACAGGTTTCATTAGTAAAAAGAAAACAGCAGAAACAGAAATTGAGGTGTCAATCACTGTTGTTTTTAATTCAAAGAATTCTTTCATGGTTAATTGTTCTACTGTTATACATCAAATAAACTGCTGCATTTTAATTTATCATTTCAGTGACTAAATTGTACTTGAAATCTGTGAAGTTTTATATATTTAGCATATAGCATTTTATGTTGAAAGCCTTAGAAACGCATGACAAGGAAAAAAATCTTTTCTCTGAGCTAATCATAAAAAACAAAAATTTTGAGAAATGAATTTTTGCAAATGTTGCATTAGTATTTTTTAAAGTCCAAGAACTATTATTCCAAACTTCCTTTACTTCATGCAAAATTTACATTCTTTGTGTTGATTACTTTCTCTGTGAGAACAATTAATTTTAATGAGTTAAGGAAAATTATTTTCAAAGCAACACACATATCTCATGTCCAGTGAGCTCCTCAAAGACACATTTTATTTAATTTTTTCTATATAAATAAGAAGGAAAATAATGATTGTAACATTAGGTAAACTTTGATTCTGCCATTCCAACAAATTATCATTGTGTAAATATGCAAAACCGTAGGAAAGGAAAAACATTTAAAATAATGTCCCTGCCTGAAGATGACCCAACATTATTAAATTCTTTTAATTATAGCTTAGAAACTGATAAAGGAAAAGTTTGACGTAATGATTTTTAAAATGTCTGAATCTATATTCTGTGATAAAATTCTTCATTTGTAATAAGCCATACAGAATAAAATTTATTCTGGTTTAAGGAAAAAATAAACAAATTTAGCTAAAAGAGAGCATGGATTATAGTCAATACTTTTCTTCATTCCATAATGCACTTAAAATAAACAAGCACAGCTCTGATTCTTGGGTACTATGATACCAAATTCCTTATTATCAAAGCATGTAGAGTATTTGGTTTCTAAAATTTTGTACAGCATAATTCATTCAGATTGCTGTAATTGTACCTTAGAACTCTTTATCAATGTAACGTGTACTTGATTTCAATCCACCCTGGATCCCTCCAGGACATCTTTGTCCTGCACTGCATTTGTTTAGGTTAACACAGTCACTACCTTGGGGAAACATTATTTATTCAATCAAATAAATGAATCAAATTTACATGAGAATATATTCAGGGCTTTGTGATTTTCCTTTTATTCTTGTTTCACTTGTTGTAAATGTTCTGCCAGCTATGAAGTGATCTTAAGGTTAGTGAACATAATGACAGTAGGTTCTGGAAAAGATAGGTTTTTAGTTTTTAGTGAGGTCTTTTATTTTGGGGATTATAATATAATTACATAATTCCCCCTACTCTTTCTACACTCCAAACCCTCTCATATATGCCTCCTTGTGCTCTTTCTAATTCATGGCCTCTGTTTTTCATTAATTATTGTTATGTGTGTTATATAACACATTTCTAAATCTAACCAGTCTAGCTCAGTTTGCATAATATTATTCGTATGTATATATATACATAATATATTCGTATGCTGACCATCTAGTATTGGATAGCCAATTGTGTGTCCTTCCCTGAGTGACACTACGTCCTCTGCTCTCAGTATTTCTTATTTGCCTGTAGTTCTTTGTGTGGTGTTGAGGCTTCATGGGCTTTTCCCCCAGTCCACTTGGGCTCATCTACTGCTGTTCTTTTCAGCTCATGTTTGGGTAATCATGCTGTTGAGATCCTATGTGTGTAACTTGACATTGCTAGAGGACACAGTGTCATAGTGAACACCCTCCTCCACTGGCTCTTATGATCTTCCCAGTATCCCTTCAGCAAAGGTCCCTGAGCCTTACATGTGGGAGTTATTTTGTAAATTTTTCCACTGGGACCAGGCTCCATAACCCTGCATTTTGATTGCTTATGATTTTCTGTAATGGTCTCTGCTGCATAGAGAAATTTCTTTGATGAGGGGTAAAACCTATACTTTTCATTGGGTATAAGAAAAAATATCTAGAATGTGTTCAGTGATTATACTATTTAGAAGAAGTGGTTCCTGTAGGTCCTACTCCATGATTTCACTAGCCCTGGATAGTTGGCTAGGTTTCCAGTAATGTAGTGGTTTCACCCATGGCTGGAAAGTTGGCTCAGCAAATTAATAGCATTCACTGCTCTTGTAGAGGACCTGGATTTGATTCCCTGTGCACACTTTGTGGCTCACAAAATGTAATTCCAGTTCCAGGGTATTTGACTTTTTCTGACCTCTGTGGGTAATAGCTTTGCAAGTGGTGCACAGACATACATATAGCCAAAAATGCATATATACTTAATACTTACACCTGTAAAATATAAAATTAAAAATGAATAGATTAATTTTCCTTAACACTAGTAATTATACATATTAAGTGAGTACAGTTCTGTTATTTTCACTTCCTTGTTAAGTTGCGGAGCCTAGTCCTGATGGAAAAAGCAAAAAATGTCCACACCTAAGGCTCAGCGAACATTGCTGAAGAGAGGCTGGAAAGATTGTGATTAACTAGTTAGTTAATAGTAGTCATTCTAACTAAAATAAAATGATAAACCATTGTTTTGATTTGTGTGGTGATTTGAATGCAAATGACCCCCCGAAGGCTCATAGGGAGTGACACTATTGGAAAAGAACAGGCTATGTTTCCTTGTTGGAGTAGGTGTCACTGAGGGATGAGCTTTGAGGTTTCAAATGCTCAAGCCAGACCCAGTGTCTGTCTCTTCATGCTGCCTGACAATCCAGATGTAGAACCCTTGGCTCCTTTTCCAGCACCAAGTCTGCTTGTGTAATTGCCTGCTTCTTGCCTTGACAATAATGGACTAAATCTCTGAACCCATAAGCCAGCCCCAAATAAATGTTTCCCTTTATAAGAGTTGCTGGGATAATAGTTACTCTTCACAGAAATAGAAACCCTAACTAAGACAATTTGCAAAAAAAATAAATAAACAAAAGTTGTGACTTTCATGAGTGTTGGCCACTCACTTTGTTCAGAATAATTTGTCTTTTTTTTTTCTATTTTGTATTTTAACTTTTTTTTTAACATAGGATGTTTTACTAATAGCAGTTTTTACATTCCCAATTCTTTACAATCAGCTTTAGAGAATTTACTATTTCCCTCAGGAATGGAAGTTTCCATTTTTCTCACTATGAACTCTTAGTACTAAATGTTATGCAGTTTACAGCTGTTTCTTATAATCCAAAGGTGGGAAACTGTATTTGACACATTTGGGTTTTTCTTACCAAATGGAATTTGACTTTTAATGTCACTGTATTAAATACTTTACCTTTGAATAAAGGATAGCAGTTGTGATGATTTTAGCAACTACTAGCATCAGGAAATGAACAGCTGTTTTGTGGTTTTTTTTTTTGCATAAAAAGCCAACTGTGTTCTCTTCAGTTTCTTCTGTATGTATACTCAGTGATTTCTAGAACACCTGTGCTACCAAAACACTCTTTTCATGGATGATGAACCAGCTGTTCAACCAGCATTTTCCTTTCACTTGTTATGTGGCCTGTGGTAGCATCGAGCTAGGCCTTTCCTACTGAAGTAATAGTTTCCTTTGTTTACCAGAATGGTATAGCATCCATTTCTCTCACATGTCTTCAGTCACTCATGACATACTTGTAGACTCTTCGGGGTTTTTATTACTTTTTGATACCTCTACTGTTACTGATAGCATTCTCTATCACGATGTTCCTTCTTATAGACTGCCACTTGTAACTGTCCATTATGCACTGTTTATCAGTCAATTCTCATCTGTATTTTCAAGTCCAGAGTTATGTTCAGTGTTTTTTATTCCTCAATAATTCATCAGTACTGGGGAAAAATACTGTCATTGAGAGATCTCATCTCTTACAGTTTAGGGTCTCATACGATGTAGCTTATTCTCCTCACTCATTGATCGCTTCTTTCTATTTTGTTCATTGATAGAAACAGGGGAGGGGGGACATCTAGTACTGGCTCCTGAATTAGAAAATGATGAATGAACTAATATCTCATATGTAGCATGTTGTATAAAAGTTTGAAATGTCCAGTGCAGCATCCAAGTTAAATTTGCTTCTTATAGGTTTGGAAATGGTATGAGTGAAGTTCTTAGCACTAAACACACACTGAACTACAGATGCCTTATTGGAAGAATTTTTTATAAGCTGTCCTCATTGGGGATGCTGTAAATATATCACCTCTATTGATAAATTAGAGACAAAATATATATGTGCATAACTGGGGAAGAATGGGACTCAGTCTTGCAAGAGTTTCCTGAAACACTGCCAATATCATTTTTGAACAGTTTTGTGGAGATATTACTTCTACTGTCATCCTCTGGTTTTCTTATCTTATACTGTCTTATATTGTAAGAATGACAACATGAATAAAAAATCTTTATTATTTTATTTTGTGAAAAAGACTGAATAGAACTGACGTTTGCTCTCCTTTGCATTGTAAGTAATAATAGGTCAACTGAAGAAACTAGACCTGAAATTTTTGTTATTGAAAGAATGTTTTCTGCAACACATTCATCTTACCATGAAGTATGGTATGGTATTAGCATGTTGCTAGATACTTGTCTTTCATTGACTACAGCATCTGCTAATATATTTTCTTATCCAGTTATTGATAAAATGTTGTATATTGTTTTCTCAGTGATCACTATGGTTTTACTTGAAAACCATATTGTTCTTACATTCAATCCCTCATTGATAATAATAAGTTTTTATTTTAAAATTGTACTAACTTTTGTCCCTGATTGTATTGCTTCCTTATTCTTCTTCTGTTAAGCTGAGACCATCTATACTACTCCTTAAGTATAAACTTGGGTCACTGCTTTAAAGTAATTAATATGTTTAATAAACATCACTGTGAAAATGCTATTTGCCTCACAAATATTTTTAATCTTAAAATTATTTCTTTTTTGAGAGTATAATTGCATAATTCCCCTACACTTTCCTCTCCTCAAACCTCCCATGTATTGCTCAATGGTGTTTTTCAAATTCATGACCTAGTTTTTCATTGTTTTTATATACATGTATACATATATACATACATATTCCTAAATACATAAATGCACACTGGAAAGTCTGTTACTTGTATATGTGGGTTTTTTTTTGTTTGTTTGTTTTGGTTTTTTGAGACAGGGTTTCTCTGCGTAGCTTTGCACCTTTCCTGGATCTTGCTCTGAGTACATGTGTTTTTAAGGTTACTTCTTTAACATTGGTTAACCAATCAGTGTGCTTCTCCCTGGGGAAGACTATTTCTCCTGATTGCAGCATTTCTCAGTTACCAGTACTTCTTTCTGTTGGACATGCTGGGCTTGTTTCTGTCCACTTTAGCACACCTACTGTTTTGTCCCCATTTCAGTCCATGTTTTCCAGTCATATTGATCCTGCACCTAAGACTCATGGAACATTGAGAAAGAAGTGTCAGAAAGATCGTAAGAGCAGGCGTTCAAGGAGTGTGTTGTGAGATTGTACATCCCAGTATTCCCGGAAGCTCACAACTTTTTGGATGTTGTGATTTCAATTTAAGTAGGTTTAAAATAGTATAGTATGATTTCAAATGTTCTTTTCTACATAATTTTAGGTATATTGGAAAGGTGATATTTATTTCAAATATTTGGTAATTTTGTGTCATTTGGTAAATTTGAATCACAACAAGGTATCATTTTTGTATGTGTGATTAAGCATAGTCATGTGCAACTGCTAATTACATTGGATTGGTTAATAACTGTCAGATTAAAAATCCAGAATTACTTTATTCATTCTACTGAGTTATCAGGTATGTTAAAGTCAGTGTTTATGATTATATGTATTATTACATTTTTAATATATTTCTTATAGGAAACAAACATTTGACGTGAGATTCAAATTTTAACACTATAATTTTTCTATTTTAATTAAATTATTTAGATTATCCATGTTTCCAATAATTATTGTGGTACTTGGCTAAGATTTTTTAATTTTTAAATAATTCTTTCAGAATTATTTCATGCAAGGTATTTTATCATTTTCATCACCGTCTACCAACTCCATCTATATTAACTAACAACTTCCTTACTCACCCAGCAGTGTGTTCTCATGTTTCCTCATTTTGTTTTGTTTTGTTTTGTTTTGTTTTGTTTTTTAAAGTATTATATTTTATTTGTACTGCCCATAGACAGTTGGATATATGGCCTTCTACTGAATTAGGGTTGCTCTATCAGAGAAAACACCCTTCAAGAAAATTGACTATTTCTCTCCTATCTTTCTTGAATTGCAAATAGCTCCTCAGTTAGGGACACAACTTCACACCCACACACTTCTGCCTTCCGGGATATGGTCTGACTTGAGCTTGTCCAAGTTTTGTGCATGCTGTCACAACTGGCTTGAGGTCATATACACAGCTAGCCTGTTATACTAAGAACAGTTTCCTTGTCGTCATCCACCATCTTTTATAATCCTTTTGTCTCATCTTCCACACTAGTCCTGAGTCTTGGAAATGAAATAGATGTTCCAATTAAGGCAGAAGATTTCCTAGTAACTTATTCTCTGCACCTAGACCAGTTGTGGCTCTCTATACTAAGTATCATCTAAAATACAAAAAGAAAGAAACATCTCTGATCATGGTTGAGAAATTCATTAATCTATGGTAATAAGGATAAGTTATTATGAGAGTGCCTGAAATAATATCCATTTAGCAGAATAATAGTAGTAGGGCATATGACTTATCTAGCCACAGATTCGCTGCCTCAAGATGAGTGCCAGTTTTTAGGCTTCATCTTGTTGAGCAGGCCTTCAATCAAATGAGAAAGCAGTTGGCTAATCCCACGACATTCTAGTCACAAATGCGCTAGGAGGCATATCTTACCCGATTGGTTATTTTGTCATTTGTTTATTTTTGCTTAGTTTTGAATTTGTTTGATATATTGAAAATAGATTCTTTTCTCATATAATATGTCCTGATTACACTTCACCCTTCCTCTTCTTCCCCCAATTCCTCCCCAGGTCCTCACCCCTCCCCTCTATATCCACTCCTTTTCTGTCTCTCATGAGTAAGGAAGACAGGCTGGTCTTTATTGGAACATTCAAGATTCAAAGCTGGATAAGACTGATGATTATTTTTCTCACTTGGTGGCATGTGTAGCACCTTCCAGGACTACAGAAGCTAACCATAACCAGCAGTGATCGAGTTTCCAGGTCAATACTGACTTGTTTTCTCCATGTTCTATGTTGTGTCTTCAGCAACACTCCTGGTTACCGTCATGTTATTGAGGGCAAACAAGAGCATTGGTAATAGCCTGTAAAGTTTCTATGTCTATGAGAATGGACTGGCTAGCCAACAACACAAAAAGAAGTAATTGATTCCATGCTAGATTATTTGTTTCTTAACCTGTGGTATCGAGTTGAGGCATCACTGATTAACTCTCAATTTAAAGTCTTTTAAAACGTGTACATGTATATATGTCTATTTTAGGAAGCTTCTAGAATAGTAACTTTCCATGTGACTTTTTCAAGATCTTTAGTGTTATTTATCCTTCCTCATATTTACTTCTCTATCTTGTCATTGTGTCCCCTAACTTTTTAAACCTTCTTGTTCCATTATTATTTTTATCTCTTTATATCACTGTGTTCTAACTCTACTCCATCTGAAAATACCCCCCTTAACTCATGCCTGGATCTTTACTGTTTTTCCAATCTCTGTGGATATTCCAAATGAACCACACATACACAAAGACCAAAGCTAATATCCACAATGAGAAAAAGCTGCAATGTTTGAGTTATCTTATTCAGAATGCATAAGTAGTATCCTTTAACGTCATTGTGTTAACCTCTGTTGTTTCATATAACCTGTTTCTCAGTCAGATCTTAAATCGCTGGTCATGGTATCAGCTTAATTAATGATCTTTCTCCTTCCCATGGCAGACAGTGACAGAGCTTGTTTCATAAGGATTTTTCAACTATTTTGAAAGAATCCTTTTTTCAGTGGTATAGAATATTTCTATTTGTCATATTTGGCCTAAAATAGCTTTATGTTCCTTCTATTCCTCAGCACCACTATGGTGGATGTGGTAGACATGAGAGAGGTACACTGAATAACTGAAGTGGTCTGCATCATTCCAGGAGCTCCCTGGTATCCATCCCCTCTCATTTCCTAAGGACACTAGTGAGGCCAGTAAGAAGGAAACTGTACAATCAGATTCCTTTCCCAGATGTCAGAGTTGTTATTTGTCATGTTAGTGCACTTCGTGTTAAGAAAGTCCTTCATGTTACTAGACTCTTTATTGATAGCCTCTTCTCAGGGAGCATTTATCTCATTGTCAGTATTAACATCATCCTTGTGTGACCTATATGCCTTTGAATTTCCCTGCATTCAAATGAACTGTTTTCCCTGTGAATGTAAGTCTCTAAGAGGTGTAAGAAAAATGAAATCTTCCCTATTACAATAAAAGAAATAAACTTCAAGCAAATTAAATAAAAATAATTTATTTGAGTAAATCATGATTCATAAATGATTCAGGGAGCAGATTCATAATAACTCAGATAGTTCTAACCAAAGTTCAAAGAATCACTATGACTGATGAGGTTCAGAGGTAACTAAAAGAGGGTAGGAGATATGAGTAATACGTATTCACATATACATGCATGTAACTTGAAAGTTAATAATTGAAACTAATAAAGATACCTAAAAAGATCTGAACCGCTAAAATCAAATTGAAAAGATGTAAAATTTGTTGCAGAAACAAAAAGATATGGTGTGTTTATCTTCATATTAAGAAATATTTGGTAAAGTCTTAAGTGTATTTTTAATAATTATTCTTGGTTAAGCAGGGGAAAAAATAAGTTACTCAAATTTTAGCAAACAGCTTCTTATGTCACTGGAGAAGAATAAATCAGTGCTAAAAGGGGGCATGTTCTCAATTAGACCAGTCAAGTTATGAGCATTTTTTAAACCACTGCTTCAGAAAACTGACTTAGCCATCATTCTCTGTAGCTGTTTTTGTTGTTGTTACTTTTGAGATTATGATTACAACATTTCTCCCTTTTCATGTTGCCCTTTAAACCCTTCTGTATACTCCTACATGCTCTCCTTCGAATTCATGAACCCATTTTTCACTAGTTGTTACTGTGTGCATATGTGAATGTATATATAAAGTTACTCCTGAATAGACCATGTTCAGTCTGTATAATATTATTTGTATGTATGTTTTTAGGACTGACAAATTGGTATGGTCTTCCCTGAAAGGATAATTTCTCCTGCTCCATTCTCAGCATTCCCTGGTTGCCTACAGTTTATTTTGTAGGTCTGAGGCCTTGTGAGCTTTTCTATCATTCAGTTTGGCATGTTTGTTGGTGTCCTCTTTGTTCAGCTCACCTTTGGACTGTCATGTTAGTGAGACTACATGAGTATAGCTTTTGATGTAACTTCTTTAAGAAATTTTCATATTGTTGGGTGTGATGGTGCACACTTTTAATTCTAACACTGGTAAGGCAGAAGTAGTCGGTTCTGTGATTTCAAGGTAGGCTATGTAGAGAGTGCTAGTCCAGGCTACATAGGAAGTCTCTTTCTCAACATCACTTCTCCCCTGAAAAGAAATAAATCTCCATATAATTTGGTTTTTTTTAAAACATAACTGACTTTTGTTTGTCTGTATTTGATTTTTTTAGCTATGGCATTTTCAACCTGAAGTCTAAAAACCTCTTAATACTGTTTGGATAAAACCTAGTATAGCTCCTGTAACTGAGACAGGAGCAGGGCCCTGTGATCTCATACTGTGCTTGTAACCTTCTGTTTCCCCTTGACAATGTAGAGCTTAGATAGGGCATGAGAAATGCCTATTTGTGTCCCAGTTTTGCAGGTGAAACTGTATTATAAATTAACATATCAGAAAAAGTACAGCATTTTTTTTATCAGGTACACTTGTTCTACTTGGTCAATACTTTGCTTCATGTTTTTCAATCATCACACTCTATAAGAAAAGATGCACTTCACTGTCTTTTCCCAAATTTAGCTCCAGCAAAATTTGACATTGACAGACCCATGATGTATTCTCAATTTCTGGTTGTTAATTCCCATTAGTAATGATGTCTCATGTTAGAGCAAAATTTGCCAGTAATAACTTCAGATATCTGTGCGTTATGCTTGTCAACTTGCTGAGATCTCTATGGAGTTTTACTTTTCGTGTGTATTTAAAACTTGGGAAATAATAATTAATTAATTAATTAAAAGATCTGATGCTGGGAGATATTCCAAAATGAACATAATTCAATCACCTGTTCATCTTCACCATATATTTAAGAGTAAAAGCATACGAAAATCTGTCAATGTAATTCACCATATAAACAAACTGAAAGAAAAGATCCACATGATCATCTAATTAGATGCTGAAAAAGCCTTTGACAAAATTCAGCACCCCTTCATGATAAAGGTTCTGGAGAGGTCAAGTATACAAGGAACATACCTAAACATAATAAAAGCACTATACAGTAAGCCTATTACCAACATCAAATTAAATGGAAAGAAACTCAAATCTATTCCACTAAAATCAGAAACAAGACAAGGCTATCAATTCTCTCCATATCTATTCAATATAGTACTGGAAGCTGTAGCTAGAGCAATAAGGCAACAAAAGGTGATAAAATTGGAAACATGATAAAATTGATCAGCCATCCTCTCCCTCCATACATTGAGATTTCCTGTTGGTTTTAAATTAACACAATTTCTGTCTTCTCATTTCGTCATACTACATTTTGTTAGAAAGATAACTGTGTGATCAGACAAGAAATGGTGCAGAGTCCTTTCAGAGAATTAAAATGTTAGAAGTAAAGATGCTTAATTGTATCTTGGCTATAAGGGCAATTGACTCTGTGTAAACAGACACTGTGGTCTCAAATGCTGATTATTACCTCAACTGAACTTTATTTGTTCCTTTCATGAGAAGTTTACTCCAGAGAGCATTTGTTTTGATTATGGGGAATGAAAGCTATAGCCTTCTTGAGAGTTGCATTTCTCTTTATATATTCATAATTTATCACTTGGTCGGTGTGTCAGTCACTCGAGAATGGTACTACCCGAGAATGGTACTATTATAAACCACTACCAATGAAGCAGTAATTACTCCTTTGCACAGACACATAAACAAATCCTAGATGATTACACCATTGATTCAGTCTGAATGCCTGTGATATTCTACAGAGAGAGCAGACACCTGTGTGACAGGCATCCTGTCATCACTGATCTGCTCTGTTGTCATAGGTCAATCTCATTGATAACTTGTTGACATTTTCTGTACTTCAACACAGAAGAAACACAATTAGACTTGAGCTTAAGCTGTCACCATATATTAGAAAAGTTATTTTTTGAAATACTGAAATTAATGGTTTTGTTTTCTGAAGTAGTGCTCCTAAATAAACCATGATTTCAACCCTTACTAATTAATAAGCTGAAAGAGAAAAAATCATAGAACACTAAACAACAGCACATATTATGATAGAAAATATAGAATATCATTATGAGGAAGTATTACTATCTATATGAAATGAGTTTTGTAAAGATTAGTTGAAATCAGAAAAATAAATACCTCTGAGCTGAGCAGATTTTAATTTAACTTTTCATAAGTTGGAATAAGATAAAAAAATACTTTGGAAAAGAAAAAGGAGAGAGGGGATTGTGTTAATTGAATTTCACAAAAAAAATCCAAAAGTTCTCTGATCTTTACTTTTACATGATCCTGTTATTATCATACATTTAAATTGAATTTGACATGAAGCAACTTATCATCATGGTCCTTGAGAAAGAAGACGGTTTCCTATACAATTTGTGTTGAAAGAGTTGGGGCTTGTGTCATTTTATCCACTTAGGCTTTCTGATAAACTGCCTTGCTGAAGAGACCTTTTAAATGATATTGTTTCAATTTTTCTCCATTTAATATGTTTTGTTACTGTTAGTCACTGAGTTGACAGACAACATTACTGCATTTTAGCTGGAGAAACGAGGATAACACACATTGCAGTGAAATCAACAAGCATGTTTGATGAAATCCTTTGAATTTCTTTCTCTTTTAATGTACCCACTGTTTATAATTTTGAATGTAATTTACTGTATCAACAGAACACTGAAACAGAGTTTTTCAGGATAGTCTTGCTAGCTTTGAGTCCACTAGCCTCCTGTCTGAGTCTTCCATGTTGAGATGACCAGAAGTCATTTTATTTTGAAGGATTGCTTTGATCACTCAAATTCAATAATATTTCCAAAAACTTGAAATCATACGTGCACCTAGCATACACACATGCAAACTCATGCACATGAACACACACACAATTCAGCATTGGTTGTCTTGGAGATAGTTCCCAAAAATATATTTTTTTTTCTTTTTTTTTTTTTTTTTTTTTTTTTGGTTTTTCGAGACAGGGTTTCTCTGTGTAGCTTTGCGCCTTTCCTGGAGCTCACTTCCTAGCCCAGGCTGGCCTCGAACTCACAGAGATCCACCTGGCTCTGCCTCCCGAGTGCTGGGATTAAAGGCGTGCGCCACCAGCACCTGGTTTACATTTTCTTAAGAAGTCGGATGAAATCATTCTCTTTTTTATCTTACTTTTAAACTATTTTTTATTTGGTATTTTTGCCTAACAAGTTAAGGAAATTAAACACTCCACATTATAAAATCAGATTAAAATTTTAAGAGGCAATGGGCATATCCTTGATCTGATGTTTGGCACAAGGTCTAAGATAAATGAGAAACTTAACTGTTATAGACCAACTAAACCCGAATCTTTCTTTAAAATATGAATATGTTCTCCTATTTTTGTGTTTATGCTATTTTGTTAATTTTTTTTGTCTTGTTTCTTTGTGCAACAGTCCTGGCTGTCCTGGAACTCACTTTGCAGACCAAGCTGGCCTCAAATTCACAGAGATCTGTCATGTTTATGTTTAAAGTCATTCAGTTACATTGACATTTTGACCAATGGATTCAGTTTTTCTACTTTACCTGTCACTTTAATTGACACTTTAATTCTATTACTTATATTTAGTAAAAAAATAGTGGTCTTCTTTTTCTGGTTGAAAAGTAGGAATAACCTTCCATACAAAACATTTTGCTTTTTGGTAGTCCTCTCTAGCATATGGACTAAAGGCAGAGCTATCTCCTCACACAATTGCCTGACAAGAAATGAGGACTCTGATGCAAGATATGATGCTCCTCCACTTTCAAGAGAGAACAAGAATGATTGCATTTGCAAGTCAATGAAGAAAGTGATGTGCAATTTTTGATACTAGGTTTTGCTCAGTGGTCATTTACTTGAAAAGAATAAACTTTTGGAACAGCAAAGCATTAAATTGGAAACTCAAAAACTGGCAAATGTATCTGTTAATAGCTTAAGTATCTATTAGAAGATAATGGGCAATTGTTTCTCTTACATTAGAAGACAAAAATGTCCATTCCTGAAACAGAGAAAATAAAACACTCTAAGAATTTCTGTTTTGATGGTAATGAATCTTTAGCTTTCCCTGCACTGTCTTTGGTAATTTCTACATTTAGATTGAACTATGTTTAATACATATAAAATGACCTGAACTGGTCATAAAAACTTCATCTGTTTTTTTCCCTAATCATGGGTGGAAGAAGTTATTTCATACTCTTATTTTCAGAAGAATTATAGTGCTGGGGAAAATGTTCTATCCCTGGTTGACAGGTAAAGGGAGAAGACAGATGTTTCTACCTCTAACATTCAAAAGCTTCATATGAGATGTCTGTGAAAATGGATCTATGCTCCATAATGTTGGTTCCCAGTGTAAGTTTCAGCGTATTAGAATCCTGTAAGGTTTCATTGCAAAATATTCTGAATACATTTATTTAAATTTTTGGCATATTTAAAAAAAATTATAAATGATGTTCTAAAAATATAAAAAATATATTTCCTCTTACCTGGCCAACATCCTAAATTATTTATGCTTTCAAGGGTGAAACAGTAGAAAACTTGTGTGGGGCACCTTAATTTTCTTCATGTTTCCAAGAATTATATGGTTCTTCGGCTTGCAGTCTGCTTACTTGAACTGAATTTGTTAAAGGATAAGCTGTACAAGTATACAGATAGAGGATGTTTAATAAATTTGAATGGGAAAGGGTTTACTTATGTTTCAGGAATATTGTAAATTTATGAAAGTTAAAGACTTCTACATAAAGTATAATATGCTAAGCAAATTGGATGAAATATAGAAAATTTAAGAATCTACTCACTGTGTAAAATTTAAATGTGCTTCATATCTAGCATATGATAAAAATCTGTAAATCAATAATTAGGAGACAAAGAGTTAAGGAGAAATAATAGAAAGGATATAAATGGTCAACCTATACAGAAAATAATACTATTTATTGAAAATAATCCTTAAGTCTAAATACAGTGATATAACTTCCTATCTGCTTGACAAAAAAAACATAAAATATTTAATTTTAATACCTAAGGTTGGTACTGGGGTCTCATTAATAGCTGGATGGTGCCAGCATAGAGATATTTGTGAACATAAATTTTGCAACACTTGAAGTAATTAAATGTAAAATATATTACAACATAAGGACAAGCAACTAAACTAGTTATACATCACACATCCCCACAGAAATGCACAAAGATATTTATTGAACAGTATTTATGGTACAGGTTTTCCAATTGTTTTTGCAATACTCGATTGCTAAGGGGAACTCAAGAGTTTCTGTGCAGGAATTAGAACAAATGGATTATATAGTAAGAGAAATGTTACAGCTTTTGATTGTGCTTGTTTTTATTGGGTCAGGTACTACAAAAATGTGCCAAAAATGAGCCAGATGGTGGTTGGTGGTGCATGCCTTTAATCCCAGCACACAGGAGGCAGATCTCTATGAGTTAGAGGTCAGCCTGGTCTGTAAAGAGAGTTCCAGGACAGCTAGGACTGTTATACAGAGAAACCTTGTCTCAAAAAATTGAAAAAATAAAAAGTGGCAAAAATGAAATGCTTAAAACTGCTATTCAGAATGTTATTTAATACAGCTGTTATGAAGAGCAGTGTGGTGACTCCTTTAAAAATGAAAACTAGAATGATTGTATGAAAGAGTAATTACCCTACTGTGTATTTTATTCAAAGTATGTGAACTTAGCAGATTGAAGATACATATTATTTAAAGTATTATTCACACTAGCAAAGGAATTAAAATAACCTACCTCCATCCTCTGATAAATTGGTAGAAATGTGCATTTACACAGTGTGGGGCTAGTACCAAAATAGAGAATGAAGTTCTATTTGGTGTATTTTGAATTAGTGTAAAGGTTATTATGGTGAGTAAAGAAAGTCAGGACTAGGAAGACAAAGCAATATATAATCTTATTTATGTGGGAAATGTGAAAAGAGGGTGAAGTAGAATGTAGTGTAAGACCGAGTGTAACAGGATGCAGAGAGGCCAATTGATGAGCAATAAGCTGAAGGAGATAGAAGTTCTGCTGTGTGTTTGGAAAATATGTTTTATAGGTATCACCATGAACCAGAAAGCTCAAATATCTAGAAGTTAGGGCTGTGAAGTTGTTCACAACAAAGAGATGATAGATGTTTGAGGACATGGGAATGTTTAACTTTATTTGAATATGGAGGAATAGAGGTTTTCCTCTAATCACACTGATGGTCAGAAGACAACTTACAAGAATTGATTCTCTTCCTTTACCATGTGGATGCTGGGAATTATATTCAGGTCATCAAATTTGGCAACAAGCAACTTTACCCACTCAGCCACTCCATGGCCCTCAAAACACCATATTGTTATGTGGAATTTTGTATGTCTTATCATGTATATGTGCATTTAATTAAAAGAAAATGCCACAATCACCCAGGAGTCTTGGACTCCACCCTGGCACCTGAATCTGTGGACACAGATGACATCCCCCAACCCCAGACTTTTGGGTCTGCTGGGGCCATAGTCAACTAAAAGCCTGCTTGGTACCTCTCATGGGCACAGAAGAGAGGAAAGGCAAAAGTCCAGGCCATCCTTATGGCCAGGGTGGGCAGTATTCAATCAAGTACCACCTGTAGCCCAACCAAAATCCCTGAAGGTGGGTGATTGAGCATCACTGTGGTGAGACAGTACAGCGTGGGGATGTGGAGGAGAGGGCGAGGTAAATGGCTTGTGGATTGGATAGAGAGGCAGATCTGCAGTGAGGGAGGTGAGAAATGGCTGATGTGAATGGCCAGCGGGTCACCCGAGTCTTGAGTCCTGGGAGATGTCTGGGACTGGGCTATGACTAAGGGCCAGGTCTTGATCTAGGGCCCTGGAGCAGCTGAGGGAACCTGAGTTGATGTCTGTGGCTCCTGTCATCACTGGGGACCTGTGGTGGGACCACATTGGTAACCGGAGACTATGCTTTGGCGGGGGCTGTGCCAATCTGGATGGCCTGCACAGCCATTTGGGACCATGATAACAACCTGGCTTGGGCTGCTGCCAAAGATCATGTCTAGGTCTGTGTTCCTGCAGCAGCCAGGGTCTGTATTGATGTATCTGTCCCATGTTGCAGCCAGCACCCACGTGGATGCCCGGGGCTGGACTACAACTTTTGACCATGTTGATGTCCCAGGGCTGTGCTGTTGCTGGTGCCAGGTCAATTTGGGTGGCCAGGGCTGTCAGCTGGGGTCATGGTATCTATCCCTGGTACCAGGGCTTCGTCTGAGGACCGTGTCTGGTTCTTTGGCCACGCTGCATTCAGGGTCTGAATTGATGTCCAGGGCTCCTGTTGTCACTGAAGGTCATGCAGATGGCCCAGGTCTGTTCGGACACCTCAGACCATGTCAGTATCCAAGATCATGTTGCTCCCTGGGCCATGCTGATCTGGGTGGCCAGTGCTGTCACCTAGAACAATGGAGACATCCAGGCATGGGCTACTGCCTAGGGCCGTGTCTGAGTCTGTGGTCCTGCTGCAGAGGCCTAATTCTGGGGTGGTGTCCATGGCTCCAGTTGCCAAAGATGGCTCTGCAGATGCCCTGTGTCTGGCCAGCCACCTGGGACCATGTTGATGCCCAGGGGCCATGCTACTGTCTGGACCATGCTGATCTCAGGGGAGAACCACACTTGGGAAAGATGGCCCCACCATAGGCATGCACGTACCCTCACTTGGGAAGCACACTAGAGCTGACCCTGTGGTCAGGGACATAGGTGAGCCAAGTGACCCTGAGGGTATGAGAGCTGGAGAGCTGAAACTCCCCCAGCCCCACCTCCGTGGTGGCATAGTTGAAGGAAAGACGCACTCCCCAAACCTCACCCATCATCACCTGTGGGCAGGTGAGAGAGCTGGCCATGGGGTCACAAGAGTGGGAGAGCTAGCCCTGACCCTCACCGACTGCAGCGCATGAGAAAGCAGTCTTCTGCTGTTTCCTATCTGAGCAGCACACTAGAGCTGACCCTGTTGTCAGGGAAGCAGGAGACCCATCCCTGAGGGCACGAGAGCAACAGAGCTGACCACACCCACCTCCAATCCCCCTGTCTTCCATTCAGTGGCATAGGTGAGGGAAACATGCCCTTCCCTCTCTGCCCCTTGCTACCTGTGATAAGGGAGAGAGCTGGCCCTACGGTCAGAAGAGTGAGAGAACTAACCCTACCCCATACCAGCTGCAGCACACAGGAGAGGGGGATCTGTACCCGGCCTGGGCAGCACACTACAGCTGACCCTGTTGTCAAGGTCACAGGGGAGCCAGCCCTGAGTCCATGAAAGCAGGGAGCTGACCCTGCCTGCTCTATTATGAACCCTAGAGCAATTGGGAGAGAGGGCCCTGTGCCTTGCCTGGGCAAAATAGTAGAGCTCTGAACTGGTGATATAATGAGGGGAACCTGGATCAGAGGGCCCAAGAGCAGGAGAACTGGCCCCACTCCTTGCTGTGGGCTGCGTTACGTGAGCTAGCCAAGGCGGTGCTGGAGAGCTCATATGGCTAGTGACAATGAGGGAAAGTTAGCGAGCTGACCAACCCACCTATCGCCCAGGCCCAGAACCAGGGCTATGAGTTGACCCACCCCAAGATCCACTGAATCTATGAACTGTTGGACCATGTGAATGGCTTGAATCTCCAGATCCAGAACAGCAGGATCTCCGTGACACAGGAAACACCAGGATATCCAAGAGAAGTAGAGAGAGCCCATTTTCCGTGGTGTAGCAGAAGCCAGAGGTTTTGAGCCAGAATGACTCATGGTAGTGAACACTTGCAAGTAAAGATAAACAGACTGAAGGAAGGGTAAACTGTGTGTTTCAGCGAGCCACACTGCAGCTTCCAAGACAAGATTCTTTTTCGTTTGCTTTTGGTTTTGTTTTTATTTTTGTTTTGTTTCTTTGTTTTGTTTGGTTTTTGGCTTTTCTTTTAAATATGGTTTCATTTTGGGGAGTGATGGCAAGGGCAGAGGGCGGGTGTTAGGGGACAGGGAGATAAGTGAGATGGGAATGTATGATGTGAAATCCACAAAGAATCAATAAAAATTAAAAAAAAAATAAAATGCCAAATTGGATTCTTCCATTAAAATGAAAGCTACATTAAAGACAAGTGTAAAATTGAATACATGCCTGTTAAAATAAACATACTTTTTGTAATAATGCAGATAAATGAAGGATGTACAAAATTATCCCCAAGCTATACTATAATGGAGGATAATATGGTGCAATAAATGGAAATAGATTAGGTAAGACTGATTAGTAGATGAGTGCTAATGGTCTGAAAAATGATAAATTTATATAGTCAAATTAAAAATCAATAATCATCATAAAGAAATAAGTGAACAAATGTCAAGGTCTCTTGTACAGTTTAACTTATAAATATGTTGATTTCCATGATTATTTTCCTCTTATTTTCCTGATGGTATAATTTTACACATACAATCTTGCAGTAATAAGTGATCTTATAACACATTTTGCTATATTGAATAGTGTTTATTTTGGTCATATCTTCTTACTTGCCAAATATGCCATATAGAAAAAAATTCTATAATTAATGGTTTTAAATATTAAAAAGTCATTGGAAGGTTATTTCATAAAGCCCCAGAATTTTATGCAACTCCCTGGGTTTTGCAGGTGAAGGATTTGGTCTCTAGCATGTCAAAACTGCTATTCTGATTTCTAAGGGTATTCTCCAACTGAAACATTTTGAAATAGTTAAGCCATTTTGAACTGACATCACCATCCTGTAACCTGGTCTCCCTCTTGGTCCTTATACTTTTAAACAACTCTATTGATAGCAAACAGATAATGTTAGAGAAGGAAATGGTTTCTGCCATCACTGTTGCTTTTCTCTTAGTTTGGGAAAGACTTTAGCTTTTCTGCATTTCAAAAACCAAACACACCTTGACTTAATTCTTCACTCAGATTCTCATGACAGAGCTTAGATCATGGTTTATTGGTCAGAATTGAAGTTTTCTCTGAGATATAGGATCTTGTTTGAGGCTCATGAGTCATTGGCCAAGTTAATCCCCATGCATTGAAGCTCCACTCCCCTTTAAATTCAACAGTCTTTGGCACATATCTTCACGAGCATAGAATTTCTCTGTTTACACAGGACTCTGCACTAAAGAGGGGATCAAGGCTTTCACTGTCTTAAAATTCTTAGTAATTTGATCTTTAAATTTGCATGTCAAATTTAAAGTCTGTTTGGACAGCATTCTGTGCTGTGGGATTTTGGTACAATAATTCATACATGTTCCCTGTCCTTCTACTTATACCTCTTGGTATGCATTCATTCTCCACACTGCACTCACACATCTCTTCAACTCTTGGGTCCTACCCGACTTGCTCCTTTAACTGAGTCTCTAGAAATTACTGCTGCTCTGTACCCAGGTAGGATAAAAGTACTAGTCATGTGAGAAAGCTACATCTTAAATTCCCTTTGCCAAGAAGGACATACTTATTTGAGAAGTTGGTGTTGAGATTGTGCATATGTGCCTATGCTATCTCTGCCGCAAGAGCCAGATGTTTCTGTAGTAGAACACATGGCATTTAAAGCTGGTATCCCAAGTCATCTGCATTCTGACAGACCTCAGCCTCTGAAAACCCTCAGGACAGGTACCTAGGACATTCTGCAGCAGAAGGTTAAGCACTCTTGTGACTTGGTTCTACTGTTAGCTGATGTCCATGTTTTTATCCAGAATGACTGAATTGAGTTCTCAAGCACATCCCCAGCTAGGATATTTTTCAACGAGGTAGAATCCTTCCTGAAATACCCTTCCACATATGGAACTCCCCAGGCGACTATGTAAGTCTTGCTCAGCTTGCTCATGAGTATTACTACTGTTTTTCAGTGAACAATGTTGGAATGGGTCCAGACCTGCAATAACGTTTTGTTTTTCCAAACTTCCTTGCTTTTCTGGCTTGCATTTGTCTTTGTTATTTTTTTAGCTCTGCTAGAATGCTTTTCAGTGATAAGTGTAAAAACAGATTGTGAATTCTTTGTGATTCTGTGCAAATTTATGTCTAAGGTCTGTAATATTTATTTTTAAAAGATCTCTCTCTCTCTCTCTCTCTCTCTCTCTGGTGGGGGTAGGCTAGTGTGTGTGTGTGTGTGTGTGTGTGTGTGTGTGTGTGTGTGTTCATAGAGGCTAGAACTGAAGTTCCTAGCATTGAAATTTGTAGAAATTGTAAACTGTATGTAGTGGGTGCTGAGAACTCATCTTAAAAGTTAATGGGCACACTTAACTACTGAGTCATATCTCCACCACTATGTATCTGTATTTAAAACCATTAAATTTGAACCCCAGAGCCACATAAACAGGTAGACAGCAAACAGATAAAACTGAAGGTGCAGAATATAAAAATTATAGGCCAATCATTTTTTTATGGTGGCTCATGCTATGCATCCCAGCATTTGGAGACCTAAGGTAGGAGAATAGCTAAGTCTGATGGTAGCCAGCCTTGGCTACATAGCTCCAGGACAGTCTGAGCTACTTAATGACAACCTGTTAGAAGAGTAAGATAAAATAAATTGTTTGAAAAACAACTAATTTTTTATGTTTATTTTTGTAGGATTCCATTATATTTAATGTAGACACTGAATCACTTACAATTCACATTTGGACACAAGCATGCAAAATAATGTATAGGGATTCTGTAAATCTCCTATACATCTGCATCAGAGAACTTGTAGTAATCACAACCCAAGTGGCTGAGACGATATGCCTGTCCCACAAAAGAGTGTGTAGCCCCCTACATCAAGCTACTTGAGAATGTTGAACTTCTTCAAAGTTCTTTCTGTCAGATGGCATTGATGGAGAGCTGAGCTTGGCAGTTCACTCTTGTGATTCACTTGCTTTCTTTCAACTATCACTCAGGACTGGCCAAAGCCAACTGACTCGTCTTTAGGGGGGCACAGTTACAAACACAGTCCCAAGATATTTGCAGGCCCTTCTATGAAACTGTTTTCCCAGTAGCTCTGTTTCCAGCGAAAAGAATTTGAATTTGCTCTCCCAGAGCTATCTCAGTGCCTTATGCATTAAGTTTGTTAGCTTAAAACTCATCACTCCCTCCACAGGTGGTAGTTCCTAATGGCTAGACAGGCCTGGGTAGATCATCCTGTACATACAGTCTCATTTTAGGGCCCAGGATCCCCATTCTCACTGGCATTGTTTTTTTTCTTAAGGAAATAAAAAGAAATATAGAAATTTGACAAATAAACCACAGGAGAATGAACAAAGTACAGATATTAGTATATAGATTGGAGTTCTTTGTTGGTTTTCACACAAGTTCCCTTTAAGCAGTCACATTTTATGAGGATTTTTCTACATCGTTTGATGTGCTCCAAAATTTATCTTTCCACTCCTCTTTAAATGATCAGTTATATACAGACACTGTAATATGTTCCAACTCTTCTGCTTTCCAACCTAAGAAATAAAAATTTCTTTGTAGATATTGGCTTTACCTTACATGCAATTAAAGAAAGGTCTTGGTAGAACTATGGTTTAGTCTCCCATTAATGAATAGACATACAATTTTTAAATGGATTGCATGCTATTGAGACACATATTTAGAGGTGCATAAAAAATAAGTTTTCTTTTCTTTTTTTTTTAAACAGTTTTTTTTCCAGGCTATCAGTTCCAGGGGGTATTCAGGTCATTTCATTAAGGCTCAGAGTCAGCTTTGCTGTGATCTTCCTTATCCGTTTTAACCCTGTAAACTGCATCTTTTTATTCTTGGACACAAAGTTATAAGAAAGTAGGAAGAATTATCTCCAGGTACTTTCAACTTACCTTGTTTTATCAACAGACATCTCTTCAAGTACAGCCACCAGGATTCTGCCTAATCACTGGTGGAATCAAAGCTGAGAAATATCATCCTATGTCAGCCTCAATTGTTGAAGACCAAATCACAATAAGAAAGGTTAGGAGTCATGGAGAAGAAAAGTTAGGAGCCCTGGAGAAATGAGGTGGGAAGAAGTTGACAGTACACAATGGAGCAGGTGTCAGGTTTAGCAAAGCTCTATGTATCTGAGGAGGCTTGGAGCTTACAATGTTCAGTTTTGTAATTTTGCCATTATTTTCCTTCCATCTTGTATCTCTTACCATGCCGTTGACTTTATCTTATGACAGAGCAGAAACAAATTTGTTTGACAACTAATAGCACCATACGTCATGTTTTTGCTTTCTCAGCACAGTTGACATTGCATTTGCCTTTGCTTCGGGGTAAATCCCCACAGGTCTTGATTTGTCTCTGAGGGGGTGATTGGCACACCTGTGGCATTTGTTCTTGCTAAGAGATAAGATACTGTGATGCTGAGGCCTGAGTTACAGGCTCATTGCTGTGGATTGAAGGGTTGGGGACCAAGTAGAAAAATGGGGAATAAAATTCACAACTTCACCAGAGAAATTGTCATGGAGGACTATGTTTTCTCAAAAGAACACTTTAAGTACATTTTCCAGTTCAATTTTGTGAGCTTGGCTTTTAATTAGATTTAAAGAATTGAGCTCTAGCTTCATTACATTCTCTCCACCGTGATCTGCATTCTCTGTATTCATTGTGTTTCTCGGTTTCAGCTGTTGTTGGTTTTCCTTATCTTTTGCTTATTGTTCATAATTATTGGAACAATGGATCTGAGTGAATATAGCTTGGGGGTAGAAGAAAATTGCTCTCAGCTCTGTCTCTTAATATTTACCACCCATATCCTTTCCACTATCTCAAGTAATGGCTTTTCTATTACACCATGACTCATACTGTGTCCTCAACCACAGTGGCTTTGGTCTTATATTTCTTCTTTTTAAATGAAGACAGTTCTGATTATAATACATTCTTCAACTGTACTCCTGGCACTATTTAAAATCTGCTTCAGCTTAAAGTGATGGAAAGCCAAATAAGCTTATTTCCACAGAGGAGAGTCAGTGAGGAATGGTGTTAGTTAGAGCATATCAAATGAAGGAGAAGCAGATCAAATGTGGGAGCTCCAGCAGGGCCAGGATGCATAGGCTCAGGCTGGGATCTGGATGCAAGCTGGAGCTGCAGACTACTTGCAGGGCTGTGGAAACTAGAATTGCTATGAAAGAAGTGGCAGTGAGGGATGGGTGTTGGGGCTGAATAAGGTGAAGAAAGTAGCTGAACAGAGATAGGAGATTTGCTGTATGCGGTAGGATTGATTTTTTTTATAATTAAAAAATAACTACTAAAAGAAGTGATAGTCAAACTACTTTCAAAAATGGAGTTAAATATTGGATGATATTTTAATGTAAGCATTGATGTGTATATGTTCACACAGATAATACAATCACTAAAGTTCATCTCTTGAAAAAGCCAGTCAATGGATTTCCTGAAGTCCCTTCAAAGAGAAGAACAGTACCTTCTCTCTTTATCCACTGCTTAGTGTCAACCCCTGCCCTGAAAAACAGGTCTCAAAAAGTCCCAGCCGGGCGGTGGTGGTGCACATGCCTTTAATCCCAGCACTTGGGAGGCAGAGGCAGGCAGATCTCTGTGAGTTCGAGGCCAGCCTGGGCTACCAAGTGAGTTCCAGGAAAGGCGCAAAGCTACACAGAGAAACCCTGTCTCAAAAAAACCCAAAAAAAAGGTCCCTAGAGGACAAAATGACGTGAGGTCATGATCTTAGCAATGCTCTAAGGCAAAGTGAGAGAAAGAGAAAAATGTGTGAGAAGTGGAATGAGGGTAGAAGGTTGTGAAAATCTCATTGTGCAAGGAAGGCTTTGTAGATTTCGTGGAAGATTTTGAATTTTAGTGTATGTAAAATAGAAGGGCTTCCTCCATCATTATGACATAACCTGACTTATATTATGAAGAATCATTCCTGTTATGATGTAGTTCCATTATAGCAAGACAGCAAGAAGTTCAGTCTAATCTCAAAGAATAGCATGATCTAATCATTGAATGGTGACAAAAATTGTGAAGGTTATGACAGTAGGAATAAATTGTAGCTTAGAGTTAGCAGCACTTGTGGGGGTGGGGGGTGGGGCTCAAGATTTATCACCAAACATAAGTCTCAACAATAACAACAACATGCTAAATTGTGTCAGCAAAATAAAGGGATAAGTTAGACATACAGATTATTCAAGACAGAATAAAAGGAAAATGAATGGAATGGTAGTGGAAACACCTATTATAAAGGACATTGAAGGTAGGAGGCCTGAAGTACTGACACAAGATAAAGAAGGTCTTTTGACTTCTTGTTTGTTCAAGAGACTCCAAAAACATTGTGGGTTGTTGCTATTGCCCTTGGTTGCTTGCTCCACCGAAGTGGATGGTAAGTTCTTTCTTATTACTAAAGACACACAAAGCCCAGGAGTACCTGAGGTGGAACTGACCCAAAGTCTCCTCCTTGAGAATTATCTTTCTTGTTTCCATAAGGTACCATGCAAGCTTCCAAAGCAGGGAAACAACCTTACACAGCTATAATGCCTGTGAACGACAACGATGATCCAGAAGGCAGGAGTGACATAAGGGTTCAGTAGTGGCACACATAACTTGACAGTGAGTGACGCCTCCCTAATTGGATTGAAAACTCATTCAACAAGGGGTATATAATGCCTGATGCCAGAAATCTAGCCTACTGCCCAAGGCTAATTAGTGGAGTCATGAATCTTGTAAGAGAACCTACAACTGCCATTTTACTAAGTCAGCATAATCTCTAACTGCATTCTAAATATTCGTTCTGACACCTATAGATAAATATGTCCTCATTTCTCATCAAGGAAACTTCTATTTGCAATATATGAAGACATTCACAGGAAACTTCAACCAATTAAAATGCATAATTGTGGAGAAGACTCCCAATTAATCTATCTACAACACAGCACCTACTCCTAAGACTCAGGGATTATATCAAAGGGGGAGGAAGAAAGTAAGATGCAGGGAAACAGGAAATTCTCTGTGAGATTGTGTCTCCTAATGATGTCTAAAGCTACACCTATAAAGTTTCATCGACATAATTGCCTAAATATGAGCTGCAAAATGATGACAACATTAGACATGCTTGCATGTGTGGAGAAAAGTTCTTGAGATTTTAATCATACACAGCGTACTGCAGTCTACTAAGGAATGCTGAGAAAAGTAGTCTTCCTCATTGAAGAATACACCAATTGTCTTTTCAATACCAAATGGTCAACCTTTAAAACACACATACAAGTAAAATTGTATAGACTCTGAAGTTTGTGTTTATGTATTTAGAAATACAGAAACACACACATATACACTATAAATACATGAATGTGTAAATCTATACTGATGATTAATATAAAAAAGGCTATCAATTTGAAATAGAGCAAGGAATATTGTATAAGAGAGCTTGGGGAGAAGAAAGGGAAGAGGGGAATCATATAATTATATTATAATTTCAAAAACAAAAACAAAAAACACAGCTAAAAGAAGAGATTGATGAGGGAGTCTATCTGAAAATAAGTAACTAATATTAAAACAATAGAGCATCATTCAGGAGCTTCAGATCACAGTAAGGAAGTCAACACACACAGAGATGGAAAAAAGCAGTGTGTCATTAAGTGAGCCAAATGGAGGTTATTTTGGATTCTTCTTTTTCCTTAAAAAAAAAAAAATTTTTTATTCAAATGGGTTAAAAAGGTAGAGAAAAAGGTAGACGGAATGGAGGATTTTTCCTAATTTTAGGCTAATTCAGTAAATAGATACATATAATATGTATTGTATGTGAAACAATAATATGTAGAGACAGGAGGTAAGATTTTCAGAGAAACATAGAGATGCACTTAGTCATCGTCTTCTGAAAAATACAATGCAAACACAAGCTTTAATAGCAACCACCAGCCTTCAATTGGCATCAACACCAATTAGAGAATACAGATTAAAAGTAAACCTATGCTTCCATAGCCAATGTATTATTGGCAAAAGTATTCAAACTCTTCAGAGAAAGAGTTGTTTCAATAACTATGCTGCTAATAATGGGTACTCATGGCCAGAAGAATTAAACTACACTTTATGGCCAGCAAATTATAAAGTTAACAAAATTGGAAATCACCCTAGAGAAGTCTTTACAAGAATTCAAAGCTACTGTGAACTAAAGAGAGGAGTCAGGAAGATGAACTAAGGAACCCAAAGAATGGGAGAAAGATTCCAATGTAAGTAACTGTGTGTCTATAAATCTAAAATTATATCTAGGATAAATTTCACAACTATAATAATGTATTTATTATTGAGAAATTCATAGATCAATACAATATATTTTGACCATATCCACTTGCATTCCCCTTCTAACTCATTCTGTCCCTCATCATTATCTATTACCAGCTTCATATCCTTTTATACACACACACACACACACACACACACACACACACACACGTGCGTGTGCATACACATTTATATATGGATGTGTGGAGTTGTTTGTGTATGTGTGTACATATGAATGCATATATATGTATATATATTTATATATATATATAAAACATCATGAACATACACATGTACAAAACCAAAATGATACACATTTATACACACAAACATAAACACACACACTCATAAATATACACATGTACACACATATAAATATACACATGTACCCATATGTAAATATATGTATGAATATACACAAACACAAAGATACACATTTACACATACACAAAAATAAACCTATATATAAATGAATACAAACATAAAATACATATGTACACACACATACACATGAACAACAACATAAATATACTCATAGGTACACATTAATAATTAATATACACATGTGAAAAACCAGAAAAATACACACTCATAAATATACACATATATAAACACAAAAAATATATACATATAAACAGAAACACACATAATTATACACATATAAGCACTCAAACATTAGTGTATGTACTCATCAGCATATACATGTGCACTATACACATGTGTACACACAAACATAAACATACAAATTCATCAGCATACACACTCAAATATGAAATCATAAAGATACATACACAAACACACATGTATACATATACATATGTACCTATAGAGATGCATGAAAATACACATATATACACATTAATATATACATGTATTCAAAATTGTTTTAGATATACTGGGTTCTTCTGTGTTTCCATGTGAAGCTGAAAATCGTCCTTTCAAGATCGGTGAAAAATTATGTTGGAGTTTTGATGGGATTGCATTGGATCTGTAGACTGCTTTTGTAGAGCTGCCATTTTACTATATAAATCCTACCAGTAGATGAGCATGGGGGAATCTATCTTCTGATACCTTCTTCAGTTTCTTTCTTTAGTATCTTAATTTTTTTATCATACAATTCTTTCACTTGTTTGGTTAGAGTTACCCGAAGATATTTTATGTTGCTTGAGGCTATTTTAAAAAATGTTTTCCTGTTAATTGTTTTTTTTTATTATTTACAGTGGCTGCCCCTTAAGCAACCGCTGTCCTAATCAGAGATTGTAACTCAGCTGCTACCAGCAGTGGTTCAGCTGTAAGGGCTGCAGCCTGAGGGGACTCTGTTCCCTCAGGCACTGATTCTTTCAAAGCTATAAGGGAACTTATCTAAATCAAAAGAGCTCATGATTCAATGGTTTAGGTGGAATTCTACTTGCTCAGAAAGGCTGAATAGTCAGTATCCAACCTTCTCCCTTAATCCCAGCACACGTCTCTCAGCCCAGACTCTAGAATCCCTCCCACAGGAGGTGGTCCCTCCTTGCCACTTCCTGTCAGCTACTTGCTGATTCAGCCTCCTGCTCACAGGTTAATTTTATTTAATCAAACACATCTTTGAATTGTTAACAAAAGCAGTAGGAAAAAATGCAACACACTTTAAAATAATATTCCCCAACCTGTCCCTGAATTTTTTCTCAGCCCATTGTCATTTGTATGTAGGGAAGCTACTAGATTTTGTTAATCAATTTTGCATGCAGCTACTGTACTGAAAATGTTTGTCAGCTGCAGGAATTTCTTGGTGAAACTTTGAGTGTCACTTATATATATGATCATGCCAGCTGCAAATGACGATTTGACTTGACTTAAAGCACTATATTGAACATGTTTGGAGGACTGAAATCTGAAATTACGTTTTTCACAGGCCCATCTGTTTTGAAGGCTTCTGATAATTTCTATTCATCCTTAGTTTACAGATTCATCACTTCAGTATCTGTTTCTGTTTTTATTTGACCTAATCCTTGTGCACTTCCTGAGTATATGGCTTTCTTTTAAAAATATTGGCCTTTGGCTTAGGATACTCTGTAATCTATTTTGTCCTCTTTTAAATTTTAAATAGTTATAGTTTGCAAATACCTTATTTCTAAATCAGTTCATATGTGATGGTGAACTAGTATGTGGCCACAAATTTGGAGAGGCTAGGGAAGAAAGTACTTACTGCAATATAGAGCTGAGAATGAGCATGGAGTAGAACTCAAGGAATGATAAGCTTAATCAACAGAGTGGCTGCAAATAAAGAGAATAACTGAAGTACTACAGAACAGAGGACACTTGGGTGGTAATAGTGACAAAAGCTAGTAGAGGTCTGTCACTAAGGACTGTTCACGGAAGGCTCTGCTAGCTCCTAGCTCCAATCTGATGTCTCTGCTTCTTGGTTACAACATGTGACCAGCATTGACATCATTCAGAATGATAAGAATATTTTCATCAATAACTAAGAAGTAAGTGAAAGCAAAGAATAGTTTCTCTTGTGGTTCCTTTAAAAATATGTGCTAGTGTTCTGAAAGGTGAACAGTGATAAAACTGATAATTTATGAGGGGAAACGAGCATTTATTGGAAAAAAAAAAGCTTTGACATTGCAAAAGCTTTGCAGTAAACCACAAACCCAGGGCTACCACTATCATCTATTTATCCACGATGCACATATAATTTTAGATCAGTATAATTGTCATTGCTCCTGACTGTAGTTACACCTCTAATGCCTCATATTCTTACATTTGAACATACTAATTGCATGGATTCTGCCACATAAGAACCCAAAAATTGTATGGCTCTGAAACTGAAATATTATTTGTCTCCAAAAAACTGAGCAGTTACTTTTATACATGTGTAGGCTTCTTTGTAAACCATTTTGGAATGTGTGTGCTCAAATAGCCAAAGCATGAAACCTTATCTCTTCTAATAGGGAAAAACTGATGTAATCTGATTAAAATCTAAATAATTTACAAGAAAATATCATTTGCTGATGTGTATCATATCTATTAAGCACTGACTCTCAGTATTTTTCAGTAGCAGTAAAACATGCGATGCCACTTATAGTTACAGGACGTGAAGTTTCAGTATTCTGATTTTGTTCAGTTAATGTCTACTACATTCACACTATGTAGTGGAGTCTGTTCAAGGTGTTGGGATGCACCAGTTTTCAAAGCAAGCATTCAACTCCTTCCTGATCCTATATAGGAAAGCAAATCAACCAGATACTATAGTAACTAGATTTTCCTCAGGATTATGCCAGAGCAGAGGCAAAAACTTAGATATTTTAACATAAGAAGATTCTAAAACATGTATTGTTTGACAATAAATGCACAATTTACATGTGTTTATCTCTAGGACAGTCACAAAGAGTCATAAACCTAAAAGACTTTTCCATGACTATAGTTTTCCCAACTTCTCTACCAAGTACAAAGTATTGAATTGGATCTGTCTGCTATTAGCAATTCCATAGCTGTTATCCACTTTGTAAAAGGATAAAACAGCATAAACCCAAGGGTGAATATTGGCGGCTTGTGCTAAAGGCAGTAGGCACAGCCTGCCTCTCAAAGTGCAGCGTTCAAAGGTTTGCATTATAGATCCCAGTCATTTGATAGTACTATCATTATGCAATTATTCCATTGTAATATGAGCATGAAAGTGTCCTTCAAGTAGAATTAATTAACATGCATAATTTTTACTGAAACCACAGGACTTTGGACTTCAATAATTATTCCATTTTCCATGAGTTACATGCTGCTCAAGCTAAAAGAAAAATTAAGGAGAATTTTACAAAATAGCTCACTCTTGTCTAAAATATTTTATATTTATTTAGTTACCATGCGTGCATGTGTGTGTGCACACGTGTGTATGACATGGAGTATTATAGGAATCAGAGGACAACTGTCCAGCTCCTTTCACCTGGGTTCTGGGGCTCAAGCTCAGGTTGTCAGATTTGTCAGCAAGTGACCTTCCCAGTGAGCCACCTCACCACAGCCTTGCAGTGTTTAATGACATAACTATAAAACTAAAGGTTTCAGAAAAAACCCTGCGAATCTATATTATATCTTAATGTTTTCTGTTTATAAATTATATGCTCTATAAAGATAAAATGTATTCTCCATTTTGAATATATTATCATTTGTAATAGCAGTAGTAATTAATTTTTTGAATCAACGTCTCATTCTGCATATCAGGCTGACATAGAATTTACTATATATTCTATTCTGCACTTGAATTCATGACAATCATCCTGTAACAACCTTATAAATTCTAGGATTAGATGAAAGCATCCCTAATCCCAAAACATTCTTTGTCATGTTTTACTATGTTTGCTTTGATTAACTTTTTTTTTTGTTTTGTTTTTTGTTTTTTTCGAGACAGGGTTTCTCTGTGTAGTTTTGCGCCTTTCCTGGAACTCACTTGGTAGCCCAGGCTGGCCTCGAACTCAAAGAGATCCGCCTGCCTCTGCCTCCCGAGTGCTGGGATTAAAGGCGTATTTATTTATTTCTCTTTGTAGAACTGTGGAGCAAACTCAAGTCTTGTTTTTGCCAGGCAAGAGTTCTATCACTGAGCTAAATCCCTTTAAGAATTCTCTTTTTTTAAGTTTTATTTTTTTTCATGAGGGTACTGCTCCTTGTTTATAGGCTCCCTCTTATCTTTTCTTAAAAATATGTTTTTTAAAATTTCTTGATATTAAATTTTAATTGCATCATTTTTTTCTTCCCTTTCCCTTCCCTAACTGCTCCCTTGTACCCTCTTGGTATCCCTCAAATTCATGGCCTCTATTAATGTAATTGTTTATATATATTCCTAAACATGTAAATACAACCTTCACTATATAAAATGACCTACATCAGTCGGTTATTCCACACCAAGTGGTCAGTCCTGAAATCATATATACACTACAAGCAGCTTTAAACTTCCTTTAATTTATTCTTTTAGTGAGACACCTATCCCTGACTGCCCAGATGAAATATTATGAGACATATACTACTATCAGTACTTGTCCCATAGCACTTCATATTTATTTTATCTTATTTTCACTATATTTATGTTTCTATTCACTCAGTTCTTGGCTTATGACTTGAAGCTTGTTGGGATCATATATTGACTGAACTTTTATTTATCAGGATCTATTTAACTACTATGCCAGACCTGATACATAATAATTTCTCAATACTTTTACTAAATAATAGAACTCAATAAAATATGTTAAAGGCATTATTTTTATTCATCTGAAAATCAGTTAGTTCTGTTATAATGTTAATTTGATATAAGATAGCATAGTATTCTTACCTAAAAGTAATCAAACACACATTTGGTTATGTATGAAGATAATTCAATCTTTTGTAGAGAAAGTCATTACTGACTTTTTTAGGCATCATGCTGTCTACCAACCACTCTTTTCCAGCTTCTCTGTAGTCACAATCCTGTGTTTGCTAATGTACACTGTATAAGTGTTTGGGGGAAAGATCAGCTCACGCTTTTGCCCATTGTTTTGTTCAGATGGGTAGCCTTCTTGGTTTTATACCATAGATATCCGAGTTTCCTTTTCTAGGCATATACATGTTTTCTACTATTGGCCAATAAAACGCACAGCAAATTCTTTCCATTCTTCCTCTCCCCCACTCCTCCCCAAGTTTGAGGATAGATGCACAAAAACTAGTTTACTCTCTGCCACAGGTAATTCCTGTACCTTCATCTGAATTGCAGCAATGTCTGTGACTGGACAAAGTCACAGTGAAGCAAAAGCAGCCAAGGATTCACTGTGGAATAAGAAGATGAATGTGGGTCATTGATATTACCTTTGGGTTTTTGAATTAACCAACTCTGAAGAAACCTCAGTCTCCAGTTTCTGTTAAGTAGAAACCAGATTGGAAGAAATTTTCTTTTATCATTGGTTAAAAACTTTGCAATAAAGTTTTAGAACAATAATATCTGACTTTACTCAGTAGATACTGTTATTTCAAGACAACAGTATTTGATCTGTATAATTATTATCCATCCCACCTCCATAACCAGTAAAAAGAATTGATTGTACATTAGTAAGGGATGAAACAGAGGAGCTTAGTCAGATGGGATAAAAGAACTCTTGTAATTATCTGCTGTTTTCTCATTAAAATCTTCATCACAAATTATTTTATGCCAAGCAGCTTAATAGCTACACCCGCAGCTGGAGCTGAAAACCATCGTCTAACACTGTGGGAGTCACAATATGTTGTTATATCAAACTTATTAACTATTTCCTTTAAAAGTGACTTTAGATGAAATATTAATGCATTAATAAGTAATATTGTCAATAACTAGCTTTCATACTTGTTTGCCACAGGATGCTTGCTTCATTTGCATGGCACATGGCATTCAAATAAGTGATCATATCCATATATGTTTTCCCTAGCTTTATGACTGTGTGAATCAGTGATATCATATCTCAGTTGTGCTACAAACCATTCGTAACAGTCATAGGTGATTTACACAGTTTTAAATATGTGTGTGATGTCATTTTAATGTATTTATATGTAACTTATGTGATACTTTTAAGATGTATAGGAAATAATTAATGCTATTTTATTTTAAGGGATGAGCTGGTTGTCCTGTGGCTCTCAGATACTAGGCTGTGAAGCCAGGTAGTCTAAATATATTTCTATCACTGTATTGGCTCTTTCTTGTTACATAGAATAATACAAAAATAGTAGTAAAGTGATTAATATTTTAAGTATTTTCATTCTATTAGAGATGCATGCAATTGGTCTATCATTTGAAAAAAAAGTATTTTGCTTATGTAGAATAAAATATTCTTTCAAACCTCTAGTGCAGAAATTTTATCCATCTTTTTAAGGAGATGAATATTTGTTTTAATATTGATTTCAAAATAAAGTAATTACTTCTTTTGACCCATAGAGATTTTTTTATTTTAAGAAGCAGACATAAATATCAAACTAGTTTCTGTTTCTGAAGTTGTGATCATCATCATTTCCATCCTTGAAAATGAGTTTTGAATTAAATTGTCACTCTGATTAATTTGGTTTCCTTTACAGTTGTACCAGTAACCTACTACCAGTTTATTTAATAAATATGCCAACAAATTAACTATACACTCAGTAGACTATAAGAAACAGCATCTTCAAAGGAAAATATTAAGAAAGACAGATGGCTCAGTGGTTAAGACCACTGACTGATGTTCCAGAGGACCTGGGTTCAACTGCCAGGCCATCTGGTGTCTGATCATACCAGGATAAAAAAAAAGGAAAATATGTGTGGTTAATTTTTTTTCCAAAAGGAAATTCTATTCAACATTAAAAAAAATGTTCCACGAGAGAAAAGTGAAGATGAGTTTTTTTTTAAGCTAAAGAAATTAAGGCGCCACATGGGAAAGTGACAAATTGCTAAGTACTAGATAAAAGTAAATAGTAAGCTGTTTGTTTTTCGGAGGTCTTGTGTACCTACAAAAATTTTCTTTTTCTTTTTATCTCTTTTTCTTCATCTTTATTCTGGTTGCTAAAGACGACTGGACGTAGTAAGAGAAAACCACAGGTTTTGGATCTCCATCAACTCCAATGGAATATAAGTGAAGGTCAAGAAAAATCAGAGTTTATGAGTATGAAAAGTCAATTCAGCAAATGGGCACTTGCTCAGAGATGCAGAAAGTCCAGACACGGTTATTATCCCACTTGGACCATCGAGAGAAGTCAGGAGCCAATGCACAAACAAGAATTTCAGTAGAGCCG
>CABHPH010151856.1:0-20117 GCA_902168325.1 Peromyscus nudipes | reverse complement strand
CACCCAGCTACACAGCAAGCCATGGAGTAAGAGTAAGACTTACAGAAGTAAGAGAACGGGAAAAGCCCAGAGGCAAAAGGTAGATGGGATAAATTAAGAAAAGTTGGCAAGAAACCAAGCCAAGTTAAGGCCAGGTACTTATAAGTAAGAATAAGCCTCCATGTGTGAATTTATTTTGAAGCTGGGTGATGGCCCCCCAAAAAAGAGCCAAAAAACAAATACCACCACCATATCCAACACATACATCATATGTACCACATCTCCCCACACAAACATTCACATGACACACATACACAAGACACACACCATATGCACCCCCTTACACACACATATATCACCTCCATCATATACAAGGGATGACACCCATAACACACACACACACACACATACACACACACATGCACACGCACACACAACATACAAACACTACACATATCACATAAATAGACATATAACACATATCATACACTTTAAAAAAATTATTTTATGTGCATTGGTGTTTTGCTTGCATGTATGTCTGTGTGAGGCTGTCAGATCTTGGAGTTACAGACAGTTGTAAGCTGCCATGTGGGTGCTGGAGTTGAATCTGGGTCCTCTGGAAGAGCAGTCAGTGCTCTTAACCACTGAGCCATCTCTCCAGTCCGATATCATACACTTATATGTACATATAATATGCACACACACCACACACAAATACATGTGTACACACACCACATAAACACCATACATACATTCTGTACACACAACCCAGTAAGCCGTGTTCCATGGCCCACCCACGTGTGTGCCTGCCTCCACTCCCCTCAATGGTGATCTGTGACCTAGAGGCTCCTCCTCCGAATCTGATCTAGAGGAGATGGCCTGGGGTGGGGGGGTTGGGGGATTTGGAGGGGATGGGGAGTTGGGGGGGGGTTGGGGAATTGGGAGAGTGGGGGGTGGGGGGAGGTGAGTGGAGAACAGAGGAACCTAGGGAAGGCCACAATAAGCTTTTGAAAAGTAATATTATAGATCAAATGTGACCCAGTGGTTATTTTTAAGATGCCCCACCCCTTTGGATTATGAAGTTTGTCTTCTCAGAGTGTTCTTATCAATTAGTTCACGTTGGAAGTGGACAGACAAATGTCACCACCCAAATCTAAGTGTTGGCTGGTCTGTGGTAACTTATTATGTCTATAGTGGTGAGAATTTGCTTGTTTTTCCTTGAAAACCTTTCTAGGCTAAACTGGAGATATGGAAAACTCTCTCTCTCTCTCCTCTCTCTTTCTCTCTGTGTGTGTGTGTGTGTGTGTGTGTGTGTGTGTGTGTGTGTTGTATATGGTGGGTGTGTGCTATGTGTGTCATAGATGGTGTGTGTTGTATATGGTGTGTGTGTTATGTGTGTCATAGATGGTATGTGTGTATATGTGTATGTGTTGTATATGGTGTGTGTGCATGTGTTGTGTGTGTGTTGTATATGGTGTGTGTGTTGTGTATGTATGTAGAGGCCATAGGGGGACGTTGGATGTCCTGTTCTTTCATTCTCCACCTTATTCCTCTGAGTCAGGATCTCTCACAGAACCTGGAGCTAGAATGGCTTTTTATTTGGGTGCTGGGTGTTTGAACTCAGGTCCTTCTGCTTGTCCAGCTCTGACCCACCAAGCTATCTCCCCAGTCCTGGGATAGATGGCTTTGATTGACATTTCTGAGAAAGGAGGGAAGAGGCTTTTACAATTATTTTCAATTATTTCCTTTTTCCTGGCTGAACTCCAAGCATTGATGATGGTGATGGTGCAGCCTACTCTGTCTGACACATTTCCATGTCAGAGTTCTGTTCTCATGTGGGGATGCTGACTCTGCCTTCTGTTGTAATGACTTCTAAGCACGTTGCTCCTTTTCACTGTCAGTGTGGAATGACTACTGGGTTGGTGTGAATGTATCAGCCCCAAATTTATCTACTGAATCCTAAGTACTAAAGAAGTTGGCCTTGGGTGGGGGTATGCTTTCTGTGCAAGCGCAAGGACCTGAGTTCGGATTCATAGCTCCCATGTAAAAGTTGAGCACAGCAGCTGTCTCTTGTAATTTCAGTGCTTTGGAGGGGGAGACAGGAGGATCCCAGGGAATGGTTGGCCAGCCAACCTAGCTTAGTTGGTAAGCTCCAGGTCCCAGTGAGAGACCCTGTCTCCAAAACATAAGGTGGGCAATTAATTGAGGAAGACTTCTGGTCTCCATTTTCACACATATACACGCACACACACACAGGCACACACATACACACACACACACACACACAACAATGAGGCCTTTAAGGATATGATTAAAGGTAAATACCTCATTTATAGTAGTAATGTCCTTATAAAAGAGGCCCACAGGTCTGGTGTTAGGATTATCTGCACCCTTTTTGTTAAGAACTGTGAATTTATTTGACGTCAGCAAGTATGGAAACTCTGGCTTGTTATTAGGAAACATATTCAAATGAATGCTGTTTGCCGTGTTAGACTTATTTTGGTCAACTTACCATTAGTTCCCTCTTTGCTTGATTTTTAAAAATCCTTTATTAGTACATATTTCTTAGATACAACAAAAGGTTTCGTTATGATTTTCCCACATGTATATAATGTATAATGGTCTTCAGGACCTATCTCATATTAAACCTCATTCCTGAAACTCTTCTTTTGTATGCCAAACTTCTTTCTTGAACCAACTATTGCTCTCTTATTGCTAATTCCAAATAGTTTAGTTGGGGTTACTTGTAGGAACATGAGTGAGGGGTGGTTTCGATATTCCATTTGGGCCCGAGCACTTACTTATTCTCTGGACTTTGACCAGCAGTAACTGCCGCCTACCACAAAAAAAAAAAAAAAAAAAAGCTTGTCTGACCAAGGCTGGTAGCAGAACTAGTCTCTGATTATAAACATTATATTACATAGGCCATTTGGCACATCTTTTATGTCTGTCTTTTGCTTATTATTCCTCATCATACTTTTAAAATTCCGTTGTTTTTATGTAATGTTTGCATTTTTGTAAACGTCCTTAAATTCCTTTTGGTTTGGGTGCACATAAATATTTCTCCCATTGAATCTGTGTAAGAAGCCACCTTCACAGAATGAATGCCCATTCACATTTGTAATTGTTTCTCTATCATTTACAAATGGAAGCCGGTGGCACGAAGTAACATTGTAAGAATCATTTCTGTTTTGCATGGGACAGTGAAGACAGGCTAAGCTTTCTTATCTAAGAGAACAACTGATGCATTTGGTCACTTAGTGGATGGGTTACTTAAATGTGAATTAAATCTGTTTTGGGACTGAATTACAGTTAGTTTACCAAGGCAGCCCAGCCATGCATTGTGTTCATGACACATCCTGATTATGAATAGTCTCCTTGGGTTTATTTGATGAGAAGTCTGATACCAAGAATGGGTAATATAAAAATGGTATGTGTGTGTGTCTTGCATACATTTCTTACAATTAGGTCATGAGGACTCCAAGCGCTGAGCTGGTTTCTAGAGATTTCAAAGAACCCTTGTGATGTTAGTGGATAAAGAACCAGAGTTCTGATGAAAAGCAGAGTTCGAAAAAAACAAATATATTGGAGCAAATGTATTAGATTACAAATGGCTTATACATGTCTAGGGTCCCTAAGAGTATGCAAAGTTGGAAACTAACACATCATGGTATCTTTACCCATCAACTGGTGCTGTTCCTCATATGAAACATGTTTCTCGATAATTTATAGCAGTATCTGTAGTGAAGATGTTATTTCTATTTTAAAATAAAACTCCCAGTTAAAGGCAGCTCTGGAAAGGGTTGCAGAGATCATCCAACAGTCAGATTTGCAAACTAATTGGGAGGCAGAGTTAAAACCCCAAGTCCTCAGGCTGGTTAGAAGAGCCCAAACTTGCACCTAAGACTTGTAACATCCAATTCAGGGCTTCTCACTTCAAAATACACCACACAATAGACTGAACTTCAATTTGCGGTCATAGGGAAGGCTGAAACGGGACTCAGAGGGTAGAGTGCATGTTGGCCTTGGCACTACTCCTGGAGAGACGACAGAAGTTTACTCACCCTGTAGAGGGTGAGTAAATAAGGACACCACCAAAGCCCAGTTCAGCCAACTGATGAGTTTTATTGGGGCTACCTATGGGAGTACAGGTGAGGGGTATTTTTTTTTATTCTTTTTATTTTATTTTATTTTATTTTATTTTACAATATAATTCAACTTTACATATCAGCCATAGATTCCCCCCGTTCTCCCTCCTCCCGTCCCGACCCCTCCCCCCGGCCCACCCCCCATTTCCATCTCCTCCAGGGCAAAGACTCCCCCGAGGATTGAGATCAACCTGGTGGACTCAGCCCAGGCAGGTCTAGTCCCCTCCTCCCAGGCTGAGCCAAGGGTGTCTACTAAGCCCCAGGATTCAAACAGCCAATTCATGCACTGAGCACGGGACCCGGTCCAACTGCCTGGATGCCTCCTAAACAGATCAAGCCAATCAACTGTCTCACTCATTCAGAGGGCCTGATCCAGTTGGGGGCCCCTAGGCGAGGGGTATTTTCAATGACAGCTGCATCACCAAAGCCCATCTGAGCCTGGCTATCGGCTCATGAACACTGTAAATCTGGAGCACACTGGACAACTGGCAGACAGCTCAGGGGGCTGCAAAGTGCCTCTTTCAGGCTGCTCATGTGCTCTTGGCCTCTTCCAGGCAGGTTGGCTGGTCTGCTTTTTCTGAGCAGTTAGGCTTGTCTGAGAATATCTCTCAGCAGTACTTACTGCTATATATCCTTGGAGAAAGAGGGACTTAGTGAATCTGGCCAGTTTCAGGGACTTCCTGAAGCTTTTGAGTTGTTTACTTGCTAAGTTTAAAGAGATTCCTGTAGGATGAATTTTTTCGCCTCCCTTAGGACATCCTGTTTCTTAACAAGCTCCCCTCAAAGATGAAATGTTTTATCTAGGAGGAATTCGTTACATAATGGGGGAGCACATGTCTATAACCCAAACGCAGGGAGGTGGAGACAGGAGGATCCCAGAGACTTGCTGGCCAGCCAGTCTAGCTGAAGTAGTGAGTTTCAAGTTCAGTGAGAAAGAGCCGGTCTCAAAAAATAAATGATAGAGTTATAGAGGAAGACAGATGACGTTGACCTCTGGTTTGCACACACAGATACACAGACACACACACACACACACACAGAGAAAGAGAGAGAGGGAGAGAGAAAAAGAGAGAGAGAAATTATGTAGAGTTTCATCACAATTCCAAGTCCAATATATTAAAAATTTTATCGTTCTAACTCATGGCAGCAGAAGAAATAACCTTATTTGCAGTACATTTCTTCATTTCAGATTGAGTAGAATTTATGTGAAACATTATCTGAAGTTATCCCTAGTATTGGGGTGTTTTAATCCATCAGATATTCCTTGGATTTCTCTAATATCAACATGACTTTATCTGCAAATTAGCAACATGTTTACAAAGGCACTTTGGAAAAAATTTCTCCCTTTTTTGAAATTGAATGTAAAGTTGTTACCTGTGCTGTAACTGCTTGGCTTTGTAGTATTATACCAATAACTTTAGAAAATAAGGTAAAATAAGGATGACAATAAAAACCTGACCATGCTAGTATTAATGGTCATTAGATTTTCTGTTATGTATTTGATCAAAACTGTGAACTCTTGCTTAGCTGAGAATTCAGTCTTATCCTGCAATACTTACCCCGGGTTGTGTGGCATAAAGAAACAGTGACTTTTTAATTCTAATTATTTATTGTTCTTTTTACTTTGTAAGAATGCATATACATCACAAAAATTATAATTTAATGTGAAATCATTCTGTAATATTGACCCTAGATATTAGAGCATTGAAGTTTGAAGATTTACTTATATTTTTCCTTTTGTATTTTTCATAGACGGCCAGTACATGTGAGTTTTTCTATGTGCATTGTTTTATTTTTGACTTGTTGTTTTCTAGGTGGACATCTCTGAAATAAGATGATTTGTCAGAAATTCTATGTGGTTTTGTTACACTGGGGTAAGTTACACGCTCCTTTGTGTATTTGGAAGGATATTTCTGTAGATGAATTTCTAAAAAGGAACTTTTATATTGAACAGCAGTTTTGGTGTCTTGTGGTCCCAACCCATGCCTATAAACAGCTGTTCTTCTGTAGTTCCACCAGGAATGCATGTTAGCATTCTTTTACCTTTTACCTTGTCAAATAAGACAAATGTAACATTGTGTTTCAGTTTTATTTATTTGATTTCGTGTGTGTGTGTGTGTGTGTGTGTGTGTGTGTGTGTGTGTGTGTGTTTGGGAAGTTGGCTATGTTTCTGGTGAGATTTTTAGTTTATACATTCCAACTACCTTGTTGTTGGGTTTTATTGGTCTTAGACAAATTTTTAGAACTTTCTAAAATGTAATAGACTTCTAGCTGTGTGGTAAGGCTCCATAGAGAAACAGAACTGATGGCGATGATGTGTGTACATATGTGTGCACACACATGTGCACGTGTGAAGATGTTTATAAGCAACTGGATCATGTAGTTGCAAAGGCTGAGTGGTTCTAAAATCTGCCGTTGGAAAACTACAGACCCAGGGCAGCCAATGGTGTCTAAGTGTAAAGGTCTGAAATACACACACACACACACACCCCTACATACACATATATAAAGACAGGCGTACACCTTTGTAGTAATGACAGTATGATGCTCTGAGGGGATATTATCAAGGAATGGTGCATATGTTTGAGATGGTCACTGAGTACCACAACTTTTTTTTTTTTTTTTTTTTTTTTGGTTTTTCGAGACAGGGTTTCTCTGTGTAGCTTTGCAACCACAACTTTTCAAGACAATTAAATACATACCTGTCCCTCCTCTCACCCGCTGTAGACTTGCCCTTTGGAGGAAGCTTCTTTAGATGTTTTTGTTTTGTTTTGTTTGTTTGTTTGTTTTAATGGTTTTGTAGCTGGAGTGAACCATAACATTCTCCTGTTTGAAACTAGCCATACATTGCCCTTGACTTTTTTTTAAACACAGGGAAACCTGGTTTATTATTTAGTTTTTAGTGCCTAGACTTTGTCAAATTCATTTGTAATTGTAATGTATTTGTATTTTGTTACTATATATTTATCATGTAGGAAATGTTTTGGAGTCTGTAAATATGGAGAGTTGACATTAACTGATAACTGTATTATTTCACATTATTATTTTGGTGCTTTGAGCACTTACTATCTGCTCCCCTAACGTTTTCCAAGAATGTATATATTGTCACTATCTGTAGGTGACACACTGTGTGTTAGCTATTTGACCATCCTCCTGTCTAGGTATAAATATATGTATCATTTGACTAACTCATCTACAACTTTCTCTGCTCCCTCATGATCCACATTCTGCTCTTTACTTGTTTAAGGTCAATTCATTTAGAATTCACATGGCCATGAGATCATGTGGTGTTTGTCTTTCTGTGCCTGGCTTAACTAACATATGCCCTCCTTGTATTGAGAATGGCAGCTTCCTTCTTTTTATGGATGTGTATCTGTTGCTATAGAGTGGATGTAAGTTGATTGTCTCCCATGATCCATTGTGATGGGAGATTTGGTCCTTGGATGATGGTGTCAGGAAGTGCTGTGGAGCCTTTAAATTTTGGGTCCTAGTGGGTGGTCTTTACACACTCTGGGGCTTGTGATTCCTTGAGTTCTCATAAAAAGCATCATCCTATCAAACAAGCCTGGCTTTATCCAGCTGTCTGCTCTTGACTGGAGGTTTATTCACTTGTTTGCCACCATAGTATGCACCTGCCATTGATGCTCACACCATCAGGTTGCCTTCCTTGAGCATTTGCTGTGTTGTTTGGACTTTCAGTCTCCAAAACTAAGCCCCTTTTATTGTAAAGCTAGGCTGTGTCCAACATTTCATTATAGAAATGAAAAGCTGGACAGTGCAAACGTGTGTACGTAAACGGTCCTTTATCCATTCATTTGTTAATACTTAGGTTGGCCGGGCGGTAGTGGCGCACACCTTTAATCCCAGCACTCAGGAGGCGGAGGCAGGCGGATCTCTGTGAGTTCAAGGCCAGCCTGGGCTACCAAGTGAGTTCCAGGAAAGGCGCAAAGCTACACAGAGAAACCCTGTCTCGAAAAACCAAAAAAAAAAAAAAAAAAAAAAAAAAAACTTAGGTTGACTGACTCTGTATCATGAACAGTGCTGTGATCAACACGGATGATTTCATTTTGTTTAATAGACATCTCATAGTACCATGGCTGAGCCGAGTTTTTCGGTTTCTGAGGCACCTCTATGCTGTTTTTCCTAATGGCTGTACTGATGTACACTCCCATTAACAGTGTGTGAGGGTTTTTCTTTCTTCTTCCTTTGGCTAATGCTTGTCAGTTTTGTCTTTTTGAGAATTGCTTTCTAACAGGAGCGGGGTGTTGTATCATTGTGATTTTGATTTTGATTTATCTGCTGATTAGTGAGGATGAGCCTTTTCTCACATACCCGTTGACACTTGTGTGTAGACTTCCTTCTGTTTTATGGTACTGGTGTTTTGCCTACATGTATGTCTGTGCATCACATGCATACCTGGTACCTATGGAGGCCAGAGGGGGTTCTGATTCTCTGAAACTAGAGTCACAGAGCTTTGTAAACCACCATGTGTGTGCTGGGAATTGAACCCGGGTCTTCTGGAAAATCAGCAATTGCTTTTAATGGCCAAGCCACCTCTCCAGCTCCTTGTGTATCTTCTTTTGGCAGATGTTTGTTTGTGTCTTTTGAACATCTTAAAATAGGGTTATTTTCAGAGTACTTTTAATTCTTCGAGAATTTCATACATGTATATGATAAATCTTTGTCATATTCAGCTCCCCCACCTCCAGAATCCCAATAAATACATCTCCCTCCCAATCTCATATCCTCCTTTGCTTTTTAACCCAAGTTCAATTAGTGCCACATGGGTGTGGGGTCTCTTGTTTATTTTGGATATTAATCCCATTGACATCTGGACAGTCACTCTGTTGAGTATTTCCTTTGTAGTCAAGCTCCTTAGAGTTGGACATAATCTTTGTCTATTTTTTTTTTTTTGCCGCAACTGCTTATCACTTAGGAATATGTCTGAAAATATCGCATAGCTCAGTGTCAGTGTTTCCCAGCTTTATTTTAGTCTTGTCATAGCTGCATGGCTGCTATTTAGGCCGCTGATCCATGTTGTTATTTTATATATGATGAAAGATGGGAGTAGAGTTTCTTTTTTTTTTTCTTTTTCCAATGAATACCCATTTTTTTTTCCAGTGCTGTTTACTAAAGAGACCATTAATGTTTCAGGGAACTTATGGCAGCCAGTTTTGTTGAAGCTTCGTTGGTCTAGGTGCACCGATTTATTTCTGAGTACTTGATCCTGCTCCGTTGATTCAAGCATCATTGTTTTGTTGTTGTTGTTGTTGTTGTTGTTGTTGGCATCATGCTGTTTTACTTAAGTGACTTGGTCCTATGTTTGGAGTCAGTTTTGCTCTTTTCTTTCAAGACAAGGTTTCTCTCTATATCCCTGGCTGTCTTAGAACTTGCTTTGTAGAGTAGGCTGGCCTCAAACTCAGAGATCTGCCTGCTTCTGCCTCCAAGTGCTAGGATTAAAGGCATGTACTACCATGCCTGGCTGGAGCCAGCTTTATTCTTGATCATGGTTTCTTTGGTTTTTGGTGGTCTTTTGTGGTTTCACATGAACTTTTGTAGTGTTTACTTTCTGTTAAGAATGTTATTGGTGATTACATTGAATTTGTGCATTGATTTGGACAGTGGAAATTTTTTAAAGACAGCTATCTTTCAATTGTATGAAAATAGAGCGTTTTTCCATTTGTCTTTAATTTCTTTCATTCATATTCTATAGTTAGTGTAGAAACCTTTCACTTCCTTGACACATTTTTTTTAAACGTAGTTATTATAAATGGGACCGTCCCCTCTTTTTTATCCCTTTCCTTTTCTGTTGTGACAGGGGTCTCACAATGTTGCCCAGGCTGGTCTTGAAACTGATGGCTCCGGTGATCTTCCTGCCTCAGCCTCCTGAGGTGCTGGAACTACAAATGTTCTGTAAGTGTATTTTTTAAAGATTCTTTCCCCTGTGTTTTGAGGATGATTGCCATCTAAAGTCTATAGTTCACATCAGGGTTCACTTTTGTCCATCTGTGGTCTTGGACGAATGCATGATGATGTTTCGCCTCTACTATAGAATCAGACGGAATCGTGTCCCTGCCTACTTGTCTCCATATCCTGCTTATTCACCCCTCTGCTCAGCTTAAATCCTGGAGACCAGCATCTTTGGTGGAGTCATACAGATTGTGTTATTGTGGTGGTTAAATTTCCTGTGTCTTTTCCTGGCTTGATTTCATCCTCCTTTGAACTGAATATTATGCCTTTGTCTGAATTATGCTCTCTATCCATTTAGACACCAAAGAACATTCTGTTTGCTTCTGTTTCTTTACACTTTGTTATGTTTAATTCTTCAAAAACTCTCATTCCATGTACAATTCTCAGAATACTCACAGTGTATAAGTGGATATATACAGAGAGAAAGGCATGAGATCATTCAGATTCATTTGTAAAAATGAAGAAATGTAGAGAGTCAATTGTTTATTTTCAAACATTTTTTACTTAAATATCAGCTTAAAATCTGAGGTTTTTGGGGTGCAGTGCTGTGAATATGTGTAGTTTTCTGTTTAAAAAGTGATGATTTACCTGCAGTGTGAGTTTCCTGGAGGGAGTCTGTTGATTGCATCATTTCCTGGGGCATGGGTGGGGCATTTCCTGTATGACATCACACATCTGGAGGCTCCTGGGAAGGTTCAAGAGACCTTGAACTTTGTGACTGTCTTTAAGTCAAAGGCAAACTTTCTCTGAAAACGTTTAGTGAAAAGTGTTAACATAATGTTGTGGCTCTTCCAAAGAATACTGAGTGCTTTAGTGCTTAGCGATAGAATTAAACATCCAGATATTTATTTATTCCGAAAGTTAGAGTAATTTTATTATAACGAACTGACCCACTCTGGTGAGGGGATGGCCAAACATCCTAATTGTCATGCTAGAAACCCCATCCAATGACTCAGGGATCTGGAAGCAGAGATCCTCGGCTAGGCCCCGGGCGGAACTCTGGGAGTCCATTTGGCGAGAAAGAGGAGGGTCTATATGATCGAGAATTGTTGGGACCAGGGTTGGATAAAGCACAGGGACAAATAGCCAAATGAATGGAAACACATGAACTATGAACCAATGGCCGAGGGGCCCCCAACTGGATCAGGCCCTCTGAATGGGTGAGACAGTTGATTGCCTTGAACTGTTTGGGAGGCATCCAGGCAGTGGGACTGGGTCCTGTGCTCATTGCATGAGTTGACTGTTTGAAACCTGGGGCTTCTGCAGGGTCGCTTGCCTCGGCCTGGGAGGAGGGGACTGGCCCTGCCTGGACTGAGTCCACCAGGTTGATCTCAGTCCTCCGGGGAGGCTTTGCCCTGGAGGAGGTGGGCTGGGGGGAAGGGGGGGGGGGCAGGAGGGGGGAGAACAAGGGAATCCGTGGCTGATATGTGGAACTGAATGGTATTGTAAAATAAAATAAAAATAAATAAAAAATTTAAAATAAAAAAGGAAGAGAATCAATGTAAATTTTCTCATACTAAAATATAAACCTGTCAGATTAGTAAAGAAAACTGATGCAGGAATTTCCAAAAGGGGAGGTGCCAGAGAATGGCATTAGTTCAGTAAATATATCAAGTTCTCAAGTCTTCTACACCGGAAGGTGGAAGCTCAGAGTTATTCGTTAGGTACTGACTACTCAGCACTCTGAAGCTTGTGCGTTTCTGAGTATCCACCATCTAATCTCAAGCACTTTCTAGTCACATCTTTGTCAAAAAATCACTTGTTTTCTGTGTCTTTTTACTGTCCTGACAGAATTTCTTTATGTGATAGCCGCACTTAACCTGGCGTATCCCATTTCTCCCTGGAGATTTAAGTTGTTTTGTGCACCACCAAACACAACGGAGGACTCCGTTCTTTCACCAGCTGGAATCCCAAAGAATGCTTCAGCGTTGAGTGGGGCTTCAGAAGCGGTTGTTGAAGCTAACGTCAATGCAAGTAGTGTCTACGTTTCTGAGTTATCCAAAACCATCTTCCATTGTTGCTTTGGGAATGAGCAAGGTAAAAACTGCTCCGTGCGAGCAGGCAACACAGAAGGGAAGACCCTAGCTTCAACGGTAAAGGCTTTAGTTTCTCGCCAGCTAGGTAAGTACTTTCGTGTCCCAAGTATACACTGTTGTGTTGTGCCTGTATCCATCAAAATGTTTTAATTCTCTAAAACTTGTATGAATTAGATAGCTTATTATGTAATTCACATATAGTATAAATTTTATAAAGTATTAAAATTTGGATTCATTGTGTGACTAATCAGTATGCTCTGATCATTTAATAGCTTATAAAACTGTCATTAAGGGAACTATTTTACTTGTGAGTACACTCTTTAGAGTCTAAATTTTCTTAGAAGCAGAAAAAAAAGCGCACTTTAAATAGATAAAATATCAAATTGCTAACAGTGCTGTTGAAGTAGCAAAATTTTCAAAATGTTTACAAATAATAATGATTGTGCAGGCAAAGAATCTCCCTGAAGGAATATGTTATTATGATTGAGTTTAATTGTTGTCTTAAGAAAAACGCATAATGAAAGCAGAGAGCTTAGTTAATTTTGTATGTGAAAATTGAAGGAACAAAACTATTTCTAGCCAGGCGGTGGTGGCGCATGCCTTTAATCCCAGCACTCGGGAGGCAGAGCCAGGCGGATCTCTGTGAGTTCAAGGCCAGCCTGGTCTCCAAAGCGAGTTCCAGGAAAGGCGCAAAGCTACACAGAGAAACCCTGTCTCGAAAAACCAAAAAAAAAAAAAAAAAAAAAAAAAAACCAAAAAAAACTATTTCTAAGTCTTCTGAAGGGGCAGAGAAGACTCAGTTGACTCAATTATATGAAAAGACCCCAAGTAGTGAAGGATAGGCATACCTGAGTAAGGACTTTTGTGTGGTGTTAGCTGGATTTCCCAGTTGATATTAATGACCCTTCAGTCCAGATAATTCTTCAGGCTGACTTCCGTTCTGCAGAATGCTTAATGGTAGCCCTGGTCTCTACCCAGTAATAAAAGAAGTGTCTTTATCCCTAACCATAATAAATATCTCCAGCCACCTGTCAGAGTGGCATGTGAGAGGCAAAGACAGTAGGACTGTGAGTTCCAGACCAGCCTGGGCTACAAAGTGAGATGCTGTCTCAACAACTAAATCAAATGAAAGAAATCTTCAGATGTTGCCAGATGTTCCCCCACCTACCCAGCTTAGCTCTTTGATTATGTGGGAAAAAACACCCTATGTTGAAATCAGTTTAAGAGTAAGAAGGGGCTGGAGAGATGGCTCAGTGGTTAAGAGCACTTGCTGCTCTTGCAGAGGACCCAGGTTTGGTTCCCAGCACTCACATCAGGAGACTCATGAACACCTCTAAGTCCAGTTCCAGGTGATCTGATGCTCTCTTCTGGCCTCTGTGAACTTTTGTGCCTTTGGTGCACTTAAGCTCATGCAGACACACACACACACACACACACACACACACACACAGAAATAAAACAAAATAAATCATTACAAAAAGCATAATGATAAAACTTAACTATGTTATAAAACTAGATTTTAAAAACAAGTTAGTAGGAATAATCCCAATCAAGATCATAAATGTTAATGTCATTTTGGATGAAGTTTTTTTAATTAGTAAGAGAATATCTTAGTCAATTCATTGATTATTAAATTTGCTAAGAATGAACAGAGTCTTAATAATGAGCCTTGAATGATAAAAATATCATTACCCGGACTGGAGAGATGGCTCAGCAGTTAAGAGCACTAGCTGTTCTTCCAGAGGTCCTGAGTTCAGTTCCCAGCAACCACATGGTGGCTCACAACCATCCGTAATGAGATCTGGTACCCTCTTCTGGCCTGCAGGCATGCATGTAGGCAGAGCACTGTATACATAATAAATAAATAAATCTTAAAAAAATATCATTACCCTCCTTTTTTGAGGGGAAATGATTACCATACTATGTATTTCAACTTTATATTATAAAGTTGAATGGGTAACAACTTTTAAGTAAATTGAAGTTTTTGTGACTAAAATTAGGAGGGTAAGTTGTGGCTACCAAAGATTTCAATTTGTTATTCTGCCTATAGGTTTCTCCTTCACACAAGGTACCCAATAGCTAGAAATACTTCTCATTTGGAGAAATACATTAGTGTTGTCTTAAGTTAGTTTTGCCTTGTTAGCAATATATAAGATTTACTTTCATTTTTATTTATACATATGTGTGTGTCTGTGTGAATGATGGCACATGTGTTTGGTTGCCCATGGAGGCCAGAAGATGGCTTCCAGTCCCTGGGAGCTGGAGTTACCAGTGGTTACGGGTAGTTGTCTTGATGTAACGATTTCTCTTAAAAAGTAAACATTAACTAAGATAAATAAAAATGAGTCATGTCCTGTTTGGATAGCTTGAGATTAAAAACAAGTTGAGAAATAGTGATTGAATTGAATTCTCTGATTCAGAACAGGTTGGGGCAGGGTGGCGGGACGGGAGTGAAAGGTACTAAACTGACGGATGGTTGAAGGCATTGAATGGCTCATGCAAACACACTCCTAACAGGACCTGTTTTCCCCCCTCTCGGAATGGGCAGCAGAAGTAATGTCAGAATGCTGCTAAGTTCAATTTAGTGCTTCTCTTTGACTGGGTTGTTCAGGTGTTTTTGAGGTTTAATGCGGTTTATTTTTAATGCAGGTGTAAACTGGGACATAGAGTGCTGGATGAAAGGGGACTTGACATTATTCATCTGTCATATGGAAACATTACTTAAGAACCCCTTCAAGAATTATGACTCTAAGGTCCATCTTTTATATGATCTGTGAGTACCAATGAAATTAATTTGGCTAGTCATATGACCTGATTTGTACAGAAGTAGATTATGAATCCTTCCCACCCCTACACTTCCTTTTGTAACTGTGTACATTATAGAGAGTGGTTTGTATGTTTTTATATCCATCTTCTCCATTAGGCTTCCCCTTTTCTCTTCCTGTTTATTTAGGCACAGAGACACTGCAGATATGGATGAACATACAGTCTAAAAGAAATGTGAACATTACCAGATCATTCCTCTGTGTAAATTGGCTAATGTGTTTATTATAGGAATTATCCTAATGTTCTTTCTGACACATCCCTATCTACTTGCTAACTGAGAGAAGTTTTTTACTGTGTACAGACTTCATTGAAAACATTGCCAACATGAGTAGTTTAAAAAACTTGATACTGCCGGGCGGTGGTGGCGCACGCCTTTAATCCCAGCACTCGGGAGGCAGAGCCAGGCAGATCTCTGTGAGTTCGAGGCCAGCCTGGTCTCCAAAGCGAGTTCCAGGAAAGGCGCAAAGCTACACAGAGAAACCCTGTCTCGAAAAAAACAAAAAAAAAAAAAAAGAAAAAAAAAAACTTGATACTGTCTTTAGGAAGAAACAACAGAAAGAAGTTAAATGGATGGGGAGTAGTTGGAGGCATGTTAGGAGGGCTGTGGTTGTATTGAGGGATTGATATAATGAAGAAAGTGAAGAGTTCCCAACTTTCTAATGACCTGGTAAATTCACAAAGCCAGCAGAACTCACAACTGCCACAGCAGGAGGACTTGGGTTTTTGGGCCTGAAGGAGACTCCTGCTGTGGCGGGTAGCTGGATTAAAGATGTGTCCAGGAGAATTGAAAGAGCTGATAATGCTCCAGTAATGAAAGGGGACAGACAAGGAAGGAAAAGAAGGGCCCTTGTTTCCATGTTGTATTAATTAATTGAACTGTCATAAGAACAATAGATGTTTTGTATAGCTCTCTATTTTAAAGATTCTGTAAGGGTTCAAGGTGATTAAGATAAAACAAACCTCTCACTTCCATCTTTAGAAATGCCTATACAGTGAGAGCTAGAAGATAGAAGAGCTGTGAAAAGCCATCTTCCGGGCAGGGCACAGATACTGTAGTCATGGACTCACAGCAGCTGTGGTTGCCTGCCCTGGGCCTGCTCAGGACTGGCTCTGTCAATCATCATTCCTGGATGTGGGAGGGCTTCATGGGGTTCTAATGTATGTGTTAGTTACTTTTCTATTGCTGTGATAAAAACATCATGGCCAAAGCAATTTATGAAAGAAAGCATTAATTGAGCTTATGGTTTCAGAGAGTCAGAGTCCATGATGGCAGAGTGAAGGCAAGGCAGCAGGAACAGCTGAGAGCTCACATCTCAAAATGCAAAGTAGGCAACAGAAAGAGCCATGGGAAAGGTGCAAGTCTTTTGAAACCTCAAAGTCAACCCTTAGTGACACACCTCCTCCTAGTAGGCCACACCTCCTAACCCTTCCCAAACAGTTCCACTAACTGGGGGCCAAGTATTCAAATATATGAGTCTATGACGGCCATTCTCATTCAAACAACTACACCCTCCATGCTGAACTAAGAGCTACAGATAGATTCTGGGAAAGGAAGAGTCATTGTCTTTATGTACCCACTGGTGAGCCTGCCAGGCCCCAATGGACAGTTCCAAACCCATGATCACTCAGGTGGCACTGGTTAAGCTTGGTGGCTCACAACACAAAACAAAAAGACATGACTACAGGGAAGGGATTTATGGGGAGGGATAGGGATTGGCAGGAGAGAGTTAAGAAGGGTTAAGAGTGAGAGTAGTCAGAATGCATTATACACATGTATGGAAGTGTCAAGGAACTAATCTTATTGACTAAAAAATTAAAAACTCAAAAGTCTTATTCAGTATTTCTCCCTAAAACCAATGACACAAGTTCTATTACAGTTTGTTTTTAATTTACTAATTTTCCATTTTTGTCTTCAGTATCATTTATATACTGTGTGGCTCCATCTACTGAAATTTGCAGACCAGTCATTTTTAGTAGCAAAGAGACAAAGGTTCTTTATTTGGTCCAGATGTTTTGAAAGGTATCTGCTTACAACTAAGCACAGATGTCCCACCTTCAGTTCAGAAGTCAGGTGGTAAAGGGACACCTGCTCTTAAAACACTGCAGAAGTTTCAGAGCTAAAAACCAAAAGTCCAATAGCAAGGACTGGTGATAAAAGGAAGAGTGATGTTTGTGAGGCCTCTAGCCCATGCCATATTTACTTATTGGCTTTACCAAAAATGTGTACTTTGTCAAGTGGAATTTAGGTTGTGTTTACCCAAATGGTCACATGAGCTATTATGTACATTCAGCCCCTCTGTGGTCTCAATCAGTGGCTAAAATGATTGGTATGGCCATTCCTTTGACAGTTGTTATTCTAATTATATGAAAGAAGGAGAAAAAAATCATTATTTTTTTAATGATTGAATAAGAAGTCCTAGGCTTGAGAAATTTACAGCTATAATTTAGGTAGTATTTAGTTGATTTCTCTGAGTCACTGTGGTCAAAAAGGACCACTTATTTGACAATTAACTCTAAATCCAAGTAAGAACACTTAGTCTTCTGATTTATAAGCTTTTTGTTAGCGCTTCCTTTCCACCTGATAACAGGAAACCTTTACACTGACTATCTTATACATTCAAAACCCTTTTCAAGTCATCTGTGAGCCATAGCCAATGGGCCTTCATTTCTGTTAATTCAACATGCACAAATCATTACATATAATCCATCATATGCATATACTTAAGGAGATATATCACATGATCATCGCAATTGATGGGGAAAGGCCTTCAACAAAGTTCAGTATCCCTTTATGGATGAAAGCCTTGAAGAAATCATGAACAGAAATAAAGTTCTTCAACATAAAGGCCATATATGACAGACCTTTAGCCGTGTGTGTGTGTGTGTGTGTGTGTGTGTGTGTGTGTGTGTTTATATTATTTATGTGTGTGTTTGTAGGTCATGAGTCTAGAAAGGAGCTCATGGGAGGAGAGGGAGGAGAGGAAGATATCTTTTTTTTTTTTGGTTTTTTTTCGAGACAGGGTTTCTCTGTGTAGCTTTGAGCCTTTCCTGGAGCTCACTTGGTAGCCCAGGCTGGCCTCGAACTCACAGAGATCCGCCTGGCTCTGCCTCCCGAGTGCTGGGATTAAAGGCGTGCACCACCAATGCCTGGTGAGAGGAAGATATCTAATATAATAATGAAATACACTTACTTTTGGGAAGCAAAAGTGGAGAACTAACCCAGGTAAAGAACCAGTTGTAGGGGTGAGGGAGCATGTAGGAACGGTGAAGAAGGAAATGACTGAGAATGAGTGTGAGAACATATATGTATGTAGAACCTGCAATAAAACCTAGTACTTAGTATTATTACAATTAATTAAAAAGAAAAGAAAACCTCAACAAAGATATAAAAAACTGAGGAAGCATCAAATATGTAGTTACTGTCTTCATTTCTGTGGTAGACTATCAGCTCACCGAGTTACTGTCTTCATTTCTGTGGTAGACTATCAGTTCACTGAGTTACTGTCTTCATTTCTGTGGTAGACGATCAGTTCACCGAGACCTTGGACCTGCACATATTGTAAAGGGAGAAAGCTGCTGAGTTGCAGTCATCCCTCAGCAGAAGTACACACGGTGACACTGTTTCCCCTCTGTGCTCTGTTTAATGTTTCTTGTAAATAATGAAATGAGAGTCACTGTGGCATGGGTGGTGCTTACTCCTGCATGGCTAAGTGGACCATATTCCTTTATCTTTAGCACATACATAAGATAGCTGAAATTTTAAAAATAACTGCACTTTTAGAAATACTATGTCGTTATCTCCATCTCTGCCTTTATTGGTAACTAATAACTGCCAAGAAAGATTACTGAAAGGATCAATTTGATCAGGATAAATTGGCTCACCAGACACATGGAAAAGCCATAGTTAGATTCTAGTTAATTTTCCATTTTGGGCAGGTTAGAGGGGGATAACCAGCTAACCAAATTATGATCTAGAAGATTTCAAAAACACCGGGTGTACTGGTTCTATTTTTGGCAACTTGACACAAATCTAGACATACTTGGGAAAAGAGACTCTCGACTGAGGAACTGCCTCTGTCAGATTAGCCTGTGTACATGTGTGTGGAGCGTTTTCTTGATTGCTGATTGATGGAGGAGGGCTCAGCCCTCCGTGGACAGTGCCATCCTGAGCAGGTGGGCTTGCCTAGGTTGTATAGAAATCAAGCCAATAAGCAGCATTCCTCTGTGGTTTCAAGCTTCTGCTTTGAGTTCCCAAGGTGGATTTTCCCCATGATGGACTGGAACCTATAGCCAAATAAACCCTTTCTCCCCGAAGCTGTTTTCGGTCAGTGTTTTCATCACAGCAATAGAAAAGCAGACTAGAATCATGGGGAGAGTGATCATGGCTGTCGATGGAAAGTACTTCCAAAGGATAGATGGATTAAATCCCTGGCCTGTATCTAGTTGTCAGGGCATTGACTCTCAACCTTGCTTTCTCAGCCTCCATTGGCATTTGCTGTCTGTGGGCATCATCTGCCAGGATTTCCAGACCTTCCATTTGTGTCATAGTCCATGGATGCTATAGCCAGGGTCATCCTTCTGGGGGAGGGGGGCATTGTAAAATAGTCTACTCATAACAGAAACTTTGTGAGTTATCTTTTCCCATGCCTAGAAAATTAATTTTGGTGTTGGGTCATGAGATGGAGGTTGCATTTATGGATGGGAAGCTCTTTGCTTCTTTTATCAGTAAGGGATGTCTACTTCTGAGATGCTTATGCCCAGAAAGGTAATTTCTACTGAAATGCTGTGGAGTTGGAAGCCGGAGAGAATACATGTTGTATTATATCCAGATACCGATTCTAGGCTGTTGGTTTTTATTGAGTGTCATTCCAGGATCTTTGGCTTCTAGAACCATTCTGAAAACCACTGTAACATTTCTGAATGCTTTGGTAATGCTCTTTTGCACAGCGCTTTATACAGCATGACTTTATGGCCAAATTCTTATTTAGAAATGTTGGGACTTGCTTTAAGATAGTAATTAAATGTATCATTTTATTTTAAGGAAATCACCATTTTGTTCCATCAAAATTCACAAGAGAAATCTTTCAAAGGCTTCCATGTGTGAAAAAAAGTGTGTTTTTCCAGGAGCTAAAATTTGATGTTTAAAAAGGATTTAAAA
>CABHPH010151855.1:0-22541 GCA_902168325.1 Peromyscus nudipes | reverse complement strand
GGGGCCAGGGCCCTACGGGTCCCCCTTTTATTAAAAAATGAGCTTCTGACTTGGGTTGCGTGGGATATCAGCAGGTCACCTTACCCATCATGGAGACGCCTGCCCAGGCCACACAGGTGCTCTGTCTTAGGTTGGTGAGTGCCCCCCAGGCATTACCCATCTCTGAATACTCATTTTCATACAGGCTCAATCGTGTGTGAGCTGCAGAGTTAATTGCTGCCAAAGATCTCAAAGTGGCACTGGGCTTGCAATCTGTGTGTTCGATACAGAAAAGACCAACAGAGGTTCTATCTCACCCATAGCCAGTAGGCTAACGGCAACTGAGCCATTCCCTTCCTTAACGAGCCATACTGTACGTTGGTGTCCTTGTAAGATAGTGTCCCAAAAGCAGCTGGAACTTGAGTTTATAAATTTATAATTTTCAAAGCCAATCAAGATGTACATTACTACTGAATTAAATTTATCATGCCCAATAGAATGAAAGATTAACTAACTGTGGTAGCTACTTTTGTTGCCAGGGTCTCCATTGTGCTAGCTGTAGTAAGCAATTATGAAATGGTAATCCCAGAAAGAGTAGCAGTGGTGGGCGCCATTGCTATAACAGCAACAGCGGCAGCAGCAATGTCAAATTCTCTTCTGGATTGTTTTTTTTTTTAAATTAAGTCTTTTTTTTTAAATTAAGTCTTTTAAAATGTTTCTCTTTACTTTTATATATGTTTGTGTAAGTGTATGCCATGTAAATGCAATGCCCACAGACACCAGAAGAGAACATTGGAGCTACAGGTGGTTGTGAGCTGCCAGATATGAATGCTGGGAACAGAACTCACGTCCTCTGGAAGAGAGCAAAGAACTCATAACTGCTGAACCATCTCTTCAGCCCCAGCCAAGTAGTGTTGTGGTGATATATTGTGTACCCTAATAAAATTTGCCTGAAGATCAGAGAACAGAACAAGTCACTAGATTAAACATAGAGGCCAGGCGATGGTGGCACACACCTTTAATCCTAGCATTGGGAGGCAGAGATCAGTCTGGATCTCTATGAGTTCAAAGCTACACTGTGTAGCTGGAGAGTTTTCTCTCCGGGTCCCACCAAGCCCCAGCAGTCTGACATCCCACTTATAAAATAAACACACAGATGCTTATATTATTTAAACTGTTTGGCCTAATGGCTCAGGCTTCTAGATATCTAGTTCTTACATCTTAAATTAATCCATTTCTATAAACCTATACCTTGCCACGTGGCTCATGGCTTACCGGCATCTTCACATGCTGCTTGTCATGGCGGCGGCTGGCAGTGTCTCCCTCCGCCTTCCTGTTCTCTCAATTCTCCTCTCTGTTAGTCCCACCTATACTTCCTGCCTGGCTACTGGCCAATCAGTGTTTTATTTATTGACCAATCAGAGCGACACATTTGACATACAGACCATCCCACAACAACACTGGACTACATGAGATTAACTCAGTCTAAGAGAAAAACAGAGCCAGGCAGTGGTGGCACACACCTTTAATCCCACTACTAGAAAGCACACACACCATTAATCCCAGGAAGTGATGGCTGGGCGGAGAAAGGTATATAAGACTTGAGGAGACAGGAACTAAATGCTTTTTGGCAGAAGTGTCCTTGGAGACATTCGGGTGAGGATTTTAGTCTGGAATTGGTGAGGTGAGACATGACAGTGGCTTGTTCCTTTGTTTCTCTGATAAGTCAGCATTTACCCCAATATCTGGTACCAGATTTTTTTTATTATAAGACCAATTAGAAATTCGAGCAACATAGTGTCTTGAAGATGACAGAGACATTTGCAATTCTGTTGAATGAGCTTTTTGTGATACAAAAATGGTACCTCAAAATACTGCCCAAATAGTTTTCCTTTGCATACACCCTGCATTTGCTCTGGTATTTTAGAAATACCTTGGAGGCCGAGTAATGGAACTAACGCTAGCATTTCTTGAATTCCTCATCACAACTGGAAGGGTAGAGTTATGCTCCTCTATCCCTGCTAATCCAGTAAGTACTCAGTGAGTTTACCAAATTCTGGCACCAATTAAAGCAAGATGAAGAAGATGCAGCTCTTGTTACTGACTGATGTACACTAGTGTTGGGGGCAGGGTTGTCATACCATCCTGGTGGTGAATTCTTGATGGGACTAAACTCTGGGTACTGTGAGATGATCTATGGAGAATCACTCTTCAGTTTGCAGAGGGACTGGAGATGGAACAAGATCAGAGAAGGACCCAGGAGGAGATGGATCATGGGAAAGGTTCAGGCAGGTATAAGCAGCTCAAGAAAAGACAAGGGGCACAGACGTTTACCTCTGCATCCTGAGAACTAGTGTAACTCAGCATTTCAGGAAGGTAAAGTGGGCAGTAGAAATGATGGAAAATTTGACCGTTGACACGATGCCTACAATACAGACCACAGCACAAATGGAGGCCTTTGTAGGCACGTTGAGGAACTTGGATTTCAAAGCGTAAAGGGGAAATATCTGTTTCAAAACAATTATTGAAAAAAATTTACAGGAGGGATTTTCTTCAGTTCTATTTGCCACCAAAGCTTGGACTTTTTACATTAAACCCTATCTGTCTACTTCACAGATACTGTCAAAATCCTATTTGCCTTCACAGTACCTATATATAATAATTCCCAGCACTCACATGGCAGCTAACAACTGTCTGTTGTGAAGGTATCCATGATCTGACACCCTCACACAGACATACATGCAGGCAAAACACCAATGCACATAAAATAAATAAATAAATAATTTTTTAAAAAAAAGGAGAAAGAAGATGCCAGCAGAATGGTAACGCCACAGCCATTTGACAACATATAAATTATTAGGAGTGGGTTACTTTAAGACAAAAGAATTAGTTAGCCAGAAGTTGAAGGCATAGGCCATACAGTTTGTAATTAATATAAGCCTCTGAGTCATTATTTTATAAGCATCTGCAAGACTGTGGGGCTGGGCAGGACTAAGAAACATTCAGGCTACATCCCTATCAATCAATTTTCTGATTAGATAACTCTGTAGCCATCTCCCATTGACCTCAAGGCTCACTCAACTGCCCCTAGCATTTGTGTTTCTAAAACCCTCCCACCTAATAGCTTCAACCAATTTAAAGCGGCTCCCCCAACAGACAGGAAAGAGGAGGGAAGAGGTCAGCAACTACACCCCCCCCCCAACACACACACCAAGAGCAGGAAAGACAGTGAACATGTGCATCTGAATGAGGCTGAGCTGCTCTCAGCTCCTTCCCTTCGGGGATAGGAACAGATGCTTTAGCCAAGTTCAGAATGAAACTGCGTCTCCCTCCAGAACCCTCTTCCGCCATCGCTGTATAATTTACTGTAATTTACAAGCAAGTTGTCTGCGTAGTTAATCTTCTTCTTTCACATCTGGCATTTGTCATCAGAAACAGGCGGGTGGGAGATCCTGGAGAGGCTCTTCACACAGCGCAGATTTAGAACATTCCAGGTCTGTTTCTTTAAACATTGAAAGCGAAGATGAGTACGGTGAGCTCTGGGACAGCAGGTATGGGGGAAGGTCCTGATGTTGTCTAAATGAATTAGGGGCAGATGGGGAAATAAAGGGCACTAACTTTTACAGCTAAAAGGGTTCTTAAAATCTGGTTGGCTTCCTCAGTTTCTACATGTGGCAAGCATCTTTCACAGGAACCCTGAGCCTTAATGGCTAAGTTGAAACTGGAAGCTGAGTTTTCTATGACATCATTCAGGATTGGCTTAACATTTATTTATTTTTCCCCAGATAGAGAAAATGGAAATTTTCAGAATATCCATTTCACAGAAATATTGTTGTAATTTGTGTGTTTGTTCCCCCAAATCCATGCATTGGAAGCTTGATTCAGAATGCCCCAGGGTTGGTAGGAGTCTGGGTCCTGCGATGGAGCTCTCGTAAATGGAATGATGTCATTTCTCAAGGGTGGGCTTTTAACCTTGAGAATCAGTGGTGATACTTCACATCTGTCCCTCCTATTTTGTCTCTACCTCTGACATGCTATGACACAGCACACAGGCCCTCGCAGGATGCTACAACTTGCCACTGGACTTGACAACCTTCAACCCAGAGCTGAATGTCCTCTCCACGTTCGTTCTGGAGACTTCGATCTTGGCAGGACATTGTGTCGTGCCCTTTCTTCTCATCCACTGTGGTCATCCCTCTACTACAGTCTACAAAAATTCTAGAAAGATAGAAATGAGTAATTAGATGAAAGATTAGATAAGTGGTTATCCATTCAGGCAAAGATGCAGCTTTTAGCATTCTGTAGCCATGACAAATAAAGAATAAATGGCCAACTAGAATTCTAGAGAGCAGGGTGTGGCGACACACACCTTTAATCCCAGCTGTCAGGAGGCAGAGGCAGGTGGATCTCTGTGCGAATTTCAGGTCAGCCAAGGATGTTCAGTGAGCCTCTGTCTCAAAAAATAAAACTTTTTTTTAAAGAGAGAATTACAAAAGCGCTAAACTGAAAACTATAATGTATACACAGAGGACCTGGTGCAGACCTGTGCGGGTGCTGAACTTGCTCTTCAGTCTCTGTGAGTTCACATGAGCTTTGCTCAGTTGATTTAGAGGACCTTGTTCTCCTGATGTCCTCCATCCCCTCTGGCTCATACACACTTTGCCCCTCTTCTTCCATGGGGTTTGCTGAGCTCTGAGGGGAGGGATTTGATGGAGACATCCCATTTAGAGCTGTGTGTTCCAAGGACTCTGTGTAATGTCTGGCTGGGGGTCTCTATATTTGTTCCCGTCTACTGCAGGAGGAAGCTTCTCCGATGATGGCAGAATAAGGCACTGATCTCTGCATATAGCAGAATATCATTAGGAGTCGTTTTATCATTACTTTTTTTTTTTTGACCAGTAATGTTGGTTTTATCCTAGGTCTCTGGGGCTTCTGAGTGTGTGAATGAGTGGGTCTCTGATTCTTGAGTCTTCCCTTGGAATCTTGTCCTTCTGTTGGTTTGTCCAAATCTGATGTGATGGTCTTTGTTTTATCTTGTTATATTTTATCTTGTTATGTTTTGTTGGTATCTCTTAGAAGTCTGTTCTTTTCTAATGGCAAACAAAAAGGGAGTAAATCAGGAGGGGAGGGGAGGTGGAGAGGAACCGGGAGGATTGGAGGATGGGGAAATTATAATCAGGGTATACTGTGTGAGAAGTGACTCTATTTTCAATAAAAGGGAAAAATGAAGAAAGAATTATAATGAAAGCTCAGAAAATGGAAGTTACTGCATAAAGTTCATGCAGAAAAGTTGGTCTTAATAGACTTGGGGACAGGGCTGGGTTTTGTGTTTCTTTCCTAACTCCTTTGGTAAGTATTTAGTGTAGTTCTTTGATGCAACTAAACAGAATAGAAAGGAAATTTAAAGTATTTTCATTTTTGTACTAATAGTCCCCAGGTTTCCATACTGGCAAAGAGTAAGAGAGTCTAGATTTCTTAAAAATTTAGAAGCTTGTAGCTCCACGTGTAATAAAAATAAGTATAGCTAAAAGTTAATTTAATCAGTATATTTGCAATAATCACAATTAACTATCCTCTAGCTTTAATTTACTGGATTTGACAATTGTATGAATAAATTAAGGCATTCTTAATATATCTGAATAAACTTAAGCCACAAATCACCTTAAACTTTGTAAAGAGAAACTGAGTCACAAAGGAATGAGAACTTAATATGAGCACTAGAGAGCTGGGGTCAGGCCTGTTCCTGCCGTATGTGGGCCTGAGTGAGTTCAGCTAGCTTCTGTCCATCTTAGTGCCCTGTTTTGTGTAAAGGGAAACACCACTAAGTTATGTATGTGGCCTTGTATGTCTTCAGAACAAAAAATGATGCCTGTTAGACATATGTGCAAATTGGGACACTGTACACAGTACAATTTTGTTCATGGTATTATTTTTTAAAGTGATGTGTGTATTTTAAAGGTTTTTCTTACAGAAAAGTAATAGGTTCAACAGAAACAAAGAACTGAGGAAAAAATTCTGCTTGACAGCCTTCAACCCTGTCAAGTGATGCAGCTGTTGGGGACAACTGTGCTCAAAGATTCAAATTGTGAATGAAACTGAAACCCTGGGAATCGGTGAGCAGCCCGACACAAGCCAGCGCTGAACTGCAGTAGATCACTGCTCTTCTGACCCCAGCACACACCACGTGCTGTTAGAACATATCACTGTTTGAGCCTAATTGTTGCTTGTCTTTTGTTCTGGCGATGTGGTGGGTATGTCTTTTTTCCGCATGAGTGTGTGCGTGTGTGTGTGTGTGTGTGTGTGTGTGTGTGTGTGTGTGTGTGTGTGATATGAATATAGATATTAGAGAACATCCCTGGGTTTCAGTCCTAACCTTCTACTTTGTTTAAGACCGGGTCTCTTGTTGCTGGCTCTTGTGTCTGTCAAGCTAACTGGCATGCACACATCATGATTCTCTTGTCTCCATTTCTCACCTTCCTAGAGGAGTACCAGGGTCATGGGTGTGTACCACTGCTTCTCATTTTATTCTGGTCCCCACACGCATATGACAAGCACTTTACCCACTGGACCATCTCTCTAGTTGTGGCTTGTTGGGTTTTGTCTGGGACAATTACTTAGACTCTTCTAAAATAGAAATGACCTTGTTGTATTTTGAAAGTAAAAAGAATAGAAATTCTTGCAAGAACATGAAAGACTGTGCGTCTTTTATTTGGGGTAAGATCTGAGGAAAATCTGAGTGTGCATCCAGAATAAATATGCACAATTCCTGGCACAACAGAAAGACATTATAGAGTTTATTAGCACATCACATCAATGTTGACCAAAAAAATCAAATTAGTGTAATTTTTGTGACAGAGTAACTTTAGTCCATGTGTTTATGGTTATATGGTATTTCTGAAAGACAATTAGTTTGTTTAACATGCCACCTTAACATAGGAAGGCAGTCAATGAGCTTCTTTCAACTCATTTCAATCATTGGTTTACACCAAGATATTAAAGTGGTTCTCACTTAAAAATATAAAACTAATCATTTCCATAAAATTTAAGACAAAAAACATGAAAGTTGTCAAAGTGAGAAGCTAAAGAAAATGTCTTCATCTCCAGAAGGGTTACTAGATAAAACACAAGATTCTCAGTTAAATTTTAATTTCTTATGGATAATGTTTCATATACATAAAACCTTCAAAGTTATCTGGGCTTCCTATATTTTTATTTACTGAATACAGCAATCATAATGTAAAGGATTTAATTTTGTTTCCAAACACTGTTTCTGAATAAAACCCAAACTGAATAATGGTCAGTTCATTTAGAGAATAAGTGAATATCTTCAAATTCACAGAAGTGAGACTTCTCCACATTGGCAGTGCTGACATTGAACTGGATAGTTCTTTGTTGAGGGGTGTGGTCTGACAGGTACTTTGCAGTCCCCTGGCCTATCCCTAGCTAGATGCTAGGAGCAACCCCTTGTTTTAATAACAATAAAAAATGTCTTTTGCTTAGTATGTACAGTGCTTGGCTTGCAAGTAGGGGGATTGGAGTTCAACCCCTAGAAGACATATTTTTACAGCAGAACCTGGCAATGCACACTAAGAGTTCTAGCACTGAGGAGGTGGACAGTTGGATCCCTGGAACTTGGGAACTTGGTGGCCTACTAAGTCTCCATAGGGAGCCCCAGGCCGATGAGAGACTCTGTCTCAAAAAATAAATAAATCAATTATGGTGGCTAGCACCAGATGAATGGCAGCCAAGACTGAGGACTGACTTCAACAGCACATCTATACATGCACACACACACACACACACACACGCACGCACGCACGCACACGCACACACACACCTCCAGATGTCCCTAAATATGCTATGGGGAGGTGATGGATGGCAGCATCTCTCCTGATTAAGGACTGCTGCTCCAAGGGAAGCAACCCTTTTATAAGTTCAGTGTGTGATATTTTAGTAGAAACCTGGCCTGGGCTGATCTTGAGAAAAAAAAAAAGGGGGGGGGGGAAGCCGTATTTTTATGCAGCATTCATTTTACAGTATTTGGGGAGAGACATCAACGGAGGGTTGCTAGGAAACGGATGAGCTAGCTGGTGCACGTGGAAGGGTTTTTGCAGTCTGAGGCTCCATTAGAAGCTTCTGCCTGCTCAAGTGTCTGGAGAGAAGCAGGCAGCAGGGAGTACTCGTGGCTAACTCAGCATCCCAGCCTCGCCTCATCTGGGCTCTGAAAGAACAGTTAGTACAGATTTCTGGGGAAGGCTTGTTGTGTTTGGATGGTAATTACTGAAATTCCGTCTTAGACCACCTAGCTTCTGAGCCGTGTGTGTGTGTGTGTGTGTGTGTGTGTGTGTGTGTGTGTGTGTGTGTCCCCAAAAGCACATGGCCAAGAAATGTGGTCAGAACCCAAGTAAGGAAGCTGTTTACTCCTTGACATTTTGACAAACTAATTTGACAGGGAATTTTGCAAAGGTGTAGTTCCTATTTTTCCTAAGAAAGCATGTGAATTTAGTTTGCTAGTTAACCAAAAAAGTAGCATGGTTACATATATTAAGGAAACAATCTTTAAAGAATTAACCTCTCAAGCCTGTGTGCCTCCAAGTTGTTCCATGGTCCTGTGTTAAGAACCACTCATCATCCTGTCCTCCCAGGAATTTCCAGCCTAATCCTGCTCTCCACCGAAATTCTACATGGTTGCCAGGTTGGAGTCAAAATTCAAATCCGCTTCCAGAAAGGAGAAACTCAAAAGGACGAGTGTTCAGATGGGTTCCAAAGGGAATGTGTGAACATCTTATTCTACCTTTATTAATTTGCAATTTATAATTTTCTGTTTTGTGAAGACAGCTCAACAAAATTCTTATTAAGTTGTTCTGAGTAAATTTAGAGGACAACTCTCCCAACAGTCTGCTTTTTCCTCCTCCTCACCTCCTGTTCCTCCTCCTTCTCCTTCTGTATGTCAAGTCAACTCCAAAAAGGTCAAAAGCAAGGAAAGATCTATTGTCCTTATGGTCAAGTCCAAAATTCTTAACGCAGGATCTTAGGCCCCAAATGATCAGATGAGAGAGAAGCGCACTCCTCCTAGAAAGGAAAGTAAGTTACTCCAATGTGGGACCCCACAATTGACTGCCTCTAGAAAAATCAAAGCTGGTTATTCTCTCATATGACAAGATGGGAGTACGCAGATGCACAGCGGTCCAGGGTTTGTGGGGAGCTTCCTTCAAGGAGAAAACAGCAGCCTCAGTACTTCCAGGCTTGTTACTCCTGGACCCTGAAGGCATTTTCCTTATCCTCTGGTCAACGCTCACAAATGGGGGGGGGGGCGGAGGGAGATGGCAAGTCTCCTGTCAGCCAGCACAGATCCCACAGAAGCTCAGATGATCTCGCAGAGGTAGCTTTAGATGTTGGCCCTTTGGGTTCCTTGACCAGGTATTCGTGCTGAGCTGCGCCAGGAAAGGGGCATAACTTTAGATGACACAGCTCTTTTCCACTGAGACAATTTTCAAGGAGGGCCGTCACCTATCAGCCTTCCAGATGGAAAGATGGCAGCGAATCACAGCATCCTTGTGGGGATGTGAACAGGAAGTTGAATGTGCCACTCGATTTATGTCTCTTTATGAAGAATATCTTGAATGGCCGCCATAGCTGCAAGGGAGTGTTGGAAGCATGCTCTCTAGCTAGGAAGCTTGGGCTCAGTTACCCTGGAAAGGAACAATGGGAGGTGGAAAGGAAAAGCATTGTTTGAGTTTGTTTAACAAATGGACAACAGCAAAAACGTTTGACTGAAGGAGGCTCTCTATAACGCACAGAGTCAGAAAGAGCTGAAAGTCGGGCAAGAACCAAAGAGCAGTTGCTCATACCCAGTGATGTCCTTTAAGTAGGTGATTGTCTCAAACTCAGCTAGATTTCAGGATGGGCCAGGGCTGAGTTGCCAAAGCTCTGCAGAAATAGATTCCTGAGGCTTCACTTCCAGGCTCCCAAACTCCAAATCACATAAATAATGGGTATTTAGATAATCTTCTGAGACCTGATGCATACTTGGACAAGTGACTTCATGTAAAGGATAACGTCTACTAACATGTAGATCAGGTATGGTGTTTTGGAAGCTGAGGGAGGAGGGTTGCAAGCCTGGAGCTACTCTGGGCTTCACAGTGAGTGTGTAGTTAGCCTGGCTGTGTAACAAGACCCCGTCTCAAAACAAATTCTTAACTGAAGTAAATGAACTGAAATATGACTCTGCTTCCACAAAGAAAACATTTATTATATTGATCCAAGATAGCAAAGGTACAAAGGTACCATCTTCTGTTAGTGTTACCTGGATTTCCAGCAGGATGATGGTGAGCAGAAAAGAAGACTAAGAAATGTTCAGTTGCCTAGCACCTCGCTTTCTAAATGAAGTAGCCAGGCCAGTTCCTGCACTGATTTGCACAGGCATTGGGAAAACCACCACTTCCAGAGTGAACATGAAGACATCAGCAGCCTATAGAAGACTTGATGGTCAAGCTCTGGCTGCTGGTGGTACTGTATTAGATAGTGTGGGATTGACCAAGCAAGTCATCCTGGTCTCTGTTCAGTATAGTGACTTTGAAGTGGCCCCACAAAAGGTTCATGTATTGGAGGCATGATCCCAAGCTGGGGACACTATTGAGAACTGATTGGACTTCATAAGTGGATTCATTTGTTAATGAGTTCATTGCTGACTGGACTCCTGGGATTTGGGGCCTTCTTGGAGGAAGTAGGTCACTGTAGGTATGCTTTGAAAGGTATATTTTGTCACCAGGTCCTGCCTGCCTCTGACTCTTGGTTGCTGTGAGGAAAGCAATCTCCTTTGCTTCCTGCTGCTATGATTTTCTCTGCCCCATGGCAATAGAGCCAGCCACTTACAGACAGAAAGCTCTGAGTCTGTGAGCCCACACAAATCTTCCTTCTTTGTGAGCTATTCATGGCAGGTATTTCTGTCTCAGTGAAGAAAGATTTAGTAATTCCTGAAGGTTGAATAAGAGAAAGAAGTCAATATGTGATAGAAAAAAATAGTGAAGCTATAGAAATCCAAACAGCAGACTTCAGGGACCATGGGACATCTGGCTTCTTGGGGGGACAACAGAAGAGTTTTGGTCTCAGCCAGGGCTCCAGTGCCATGCCTGCTTGCCTGCTGCCAAAGCCCCCAAATAAACTCCTTCTTCTGTTACTTTGGTCATGGTGTCTTAATGCTGCAGTGGAAACGTAACTAACTCAACCTCTGTTCTCTTCACCCAAGTGTGGTAGACATTAAGATCAGACACACAGCCCAGATACCTCATTCTCCTCCGTAAGATTAAAGTATCCTTAGAAAACTTCACCCCTGATGAGTGGGAATGTTAAATGGGGTGCCTCATAACTTGCAGTCCTCTGCCAGGGATCATCTCTCTTCTCCTCTCCCTCTGGCCTCATCCTCATCCTCTTCCAAACACAAATAATAGAATACAGGGACTTCTAAGTGTACAGAGACATAACATCACAGGGGCTCAAGATGGGTCAAGTTTTGCCCTCCCCATGTTTAATTCCTTAAATTGCAGAAGAGTCTTGGGAGCTCTGTATTTCCATATTTTAAGGAGAAAGTGCTATCCCCATGAAGAGCCCTCCTTTGAGCCCTGACTGAACCCACTTCTGGGATTTAGCAGTAACCAACATGGGGGATAGCTGGTAGTGCCAGTCTGCCCCAAGTACATCCACACCAACCAGTATGTCACAGGTTAAGAGAGCAGGCACCAATTCCCACAGGTCTGGGGCCAAATCCCTGCTCCGTTTATTAGCTGTGTGGCCACAGAAGAGTCCTTTACCCTTACCAAGCCTTCAGCTCCTCATTTGTAAAATAGGGACATAACAACAGTATCCGCTCCACGGGGCTGTTGTGAGAATTAACTGAAGCAGAATTAGTTCTTGGCACGAGCTCTAGAATGTAGTACGCACTGACACACGACAGATGTTACAGTAGCTGTCCCATAAATAAGCCTCCGAGGAGGAGATTTAGGCTTCTGTGAGGAGGAAGAAGTCAACTTGATCCAGCAGTAAAACCTCAGGAGAGATTCCAGACACAGACACAGTTCAGAGCCCAGCTTTCCACTAACCCAGTCCCCTAAACGATGAGAATATTAGTAAATTATAAAAAGACGTGTTTCAATAAGAACCACTGACGACTGGGAGGTACAAGATAGAGGAACTCCAGTACCACCACAGCCTTCTACAGCACGTACGTTGTACCTCTCCAACTTCATGGCAAAATGCAGCATTGCTTTGGAATCTCACGGGAGCCGAGGTATCAGAGGTGGTCCCCAGCAGAAATGGTTGTGACCTCTAGCTAATATGACTATGGTACCTAGGCACAAATATGACTTCTGACAGACAGACTGATAATTTCTAGCAGAGATCACAGTGGACCCTCCTAGATATGGCATCTTCTCCAGAAACCATGTGATGTTCTGTGGATATAGCAGGACCCTTGGAACCACACGCAGTCCTAGGTTCACAGATTTTAGGGAGTTCAGGGATCCCTGAGTTCCGATAGGTGTGGTCCTCAAACCTAAGGATGTAGGAGTGCCCGTTGCTGGGGAAAGAGAGGAAGAGAATGTCTGGTGCTATGCACTGGTCCCAGCATCTAATCATTACTGACGGAGTTCATGTCTGTTGCAAGGATCGTAAGAGTGAATCCATGAGCTTCCATTTCAGCCTACACCACAATGAGGAAGTGAGAGCATGGATCTGGAGCCTGAAGAACTGGATTAATCCTAATCCTAACATCTTCTCTGAGCCTCGTCCTTCCCATGCATAGAAAAGAATGTGGGGGCTGAAGTAGCGATTCTTCTGTGATGAGGGCATTTCATCACCAGATGCAGATAGGCTAGGTCTCCTTAACATCCCTTCCCCACTGAAATGTGGTAATTCTCCAAACTTCAAGTTTACCATTCCGGTAAGTAGTCTTTTAATGGGAACGCTACATCCTCTAAAATAATTAACATTCAGTACTCAACCTAGAACATTATCCAAATTTAGATAAGCGATGTTGTAAGAAAAAGGTGTGACCCTGTTCTACTTTACATTTCGACATTAAAATAAAGACCCAGTCGGGGGAAGAGGAGACTTTTGGTTTCTTTGGTACAGAGTTGCTGAGACCAAGAGCTAAGCAGGAGCTTGTCATCTCAGAACCGGACTTCTGCTAAGGGATTCCTGCTGAGATCTGTGCGGTTGGTCACGGGCAACCCTCAATAAAGGCTCATGGATAGCTGGGAAGATAGGGAGCCACATTCTCAGGTGCTGAAGGCTGCTTGACCTGCTGCAGTGGAGGTGATGTAGCCAGTCCTTTGTGAGATGTCAGAGGAGGGGAGATTCCATGTTTTGGAGCCCATTCTACCTTCTGGAATATCCCCCCATCCCTCAATAAAGGACCTCTCAATATCGTGTCTCTCTGTGACACAGCATTCTCATCACTAGTAAAATGATTGCTGGCTGTCAACTCTCATGCAGAAGGTTCCAAGAGGAGGTCAGTTGTCACGGGAAGACTGGCAGGATGGCTTCCAGCGGACTGTGTTTTGTTCCAATGTGAAAGTGCTGGGGACTAAGCTCAGAGCCTCTGTCTTGAAGGTGTAGAAAGTCTTTCCCATCAGTGTCTGAAGGATGCAGGAGAATATTAACCCAGCTGCCAATCTGTCATTAAAATGTAAGACGTCTATTGCAAGGTGGACATCAGCACCAAGCAGGCCAATTCATTCTCAGACAAATGACAAGGACATCAATCTAACAGACAGTTGCTCGACAAAAAAACAAGGGGAATGTTTCATGAGGTGTGCCTGTAATTGCCCAGTACACCCAACCTCACGATGCCATCCTGGCTGTCTCTCAACCTAAAAGGCCTGTGTTTGGGGCCAGGATACAGCCCTTCCCTGGACAGACCTCACTGAACTTTGCCTCACAGTCTCTTCCCAAACCACTCATTTCCAAATTTTAGACTGACCAATTCCCTGTCTGATCCATAGGGTTTTTCCTTACAAGTGTTGTTTTTTTTTTAATTTTTTGTTTTGTTTTTTTTGTTTTTCGAGACAGGGTTTCTCTGTGTAGCTTTGCGCCTTTCCTGGAACTCGCTTTGGAGACCAGGCTGACCTCGAACTCACAGAGATCCGCTTGCCTCTGCCTCCCGAGTGCTGGGATTAAAGGCGTGCGCCACCACCGCCCAGCACAAGTGTTGATTTTTAAATCTATACATGTTAAGTAGAAGTGGCGTGCTGTGTAAGGTGGGGTGTCATATTGTTTTAATTCGCAGTGTGTGCTCCACTGCCAAAGGGCTGTCTCCTCTCCTAGCCCCATTCTTTGGGTTACTCCATTGTTCCTTCCTCCTGGCACACCTACCCTCTAGTCTGAAAGTGCTCATTCTGACTTATTTCATTTCACATTTATTTTCTATGTTCTTTTGAATGTCTTGGCTGATTTTTTTGAGTGGGATTGCTCTGAGAAGGGATATTATTTTCAGAATAAATTGAATCAAGTGAGATGAAATCTTATAATCAATTCTTTATATCAAAGAAGGGCAGGTTCTTTATCAGCTACAATTTCTACTTGCGAGACATAACCCTGTTCATCATAAATGATGTAGAGCGCACATATATTATTGTGTTTGAATTACTACTGGCTCTAAAAGGCGATCCGGTAAGACTTTAATATCTTCTTCCTGTCTCATTAAAGGTTTTCTGTGAGCAGAGACTAAACCCCCCATGGCTGGTTGTTATTCCAACCTGGATGAGCTGTAGAAAAGCTAGGTCGGTGCAGATTTTTCCACTTGCGACCCCATTTCAACGAAGAAATTTCTGTATATTCTCGTATTTATGTGTATAAAATAGGTATATAAATCAAGCATTTGTTGATTTTTAAAATCATAAAGTACTTTGTTTTAAAAATAATTATTTGATATACATGTAAAATTAAAAGTAATGAGATGAATGTGTTTATTTTTACATAAAATTAACTCTCAGATGAATACTTGACAGTACAGGTTATGAAGCATCTTCAATATTCTTCAGAGTCGATCCGTATTTTTGTTTTATGATCAGCACTGCTGAGGACGCTGATTCACACAAGGGCATACATAATACATGGCAGAAATGTAGGAAGTCCGTGCTGATCCCAAACCGATGGTGTGACCCCAAGATCCAGGGTGGTAAAGCAAAGATTGGTATGTAGGCCAGGCATCTTGTTGACAAAAGCAAAAAACAAATTTTAGTAGGAGCAAAATTCTCTGTTATCCGTAAAGAAAACACCCCCAAATAAACAAGGACTTTTATTTATACTTGAATTGGAAGTAGATTTCTCACATCTTCAGTTGAGAAAAAAGAAAAACGTGAAAGACACTGTCTCACAAGGAAGCTTGCAATGTGCAGTCATCCACAGATGTGTTAAGAGATGGGGGTGTGGTAGTCTGAATGTATTTGGCCCCCATAAACTCAAGAGTGGCACTATTAGGAGGTGTGGCCTTGTTGGAGGAAGTGTGGCATTGTTGGAGGAAGTGTGGTCTTGTTGGAAGAGGCTGGATGACACACGCCTTTAATCCAGGCCTTGAGGCTAGAGGGCACACCTTTAATCTGGGCCACACCTTCTGTTGGAAGTGTGTCACTGTGGGGGCCGGCTTGGAGGTCTTTTTTTTTGTGTGTATGTGTGTACACAGAAGAGGGTGCCAGAGCCCATTACAGATGGTTGTGAGCCACCATGTGGGTGCTGGGAATTGAACTCAGGACCTTTGGAAGAGCAGTCGGTGCTCTTAACCTCTGAGCCATCTCTCCAGCCCCATAGTTTTCTTTTTTTTAAAGCTTTTTCCCCCCAGTGTGTTTGAATGAGCATATGAATGCAAGTGCCCAGGAGACCAGAACCATCAGATCTTGTGGGAGCTGGGGTTATAAGTGGTTGTGAGTTGCTTGATGTGTGTGCTGGGAATTGAACCCATGTCCTCTGCAAGAGTAGCAAGTGCTCTTAACCACTGAGCCATCTCTCCAGGCCTGTGAGGTCTTTTTCTCAAGCTTCACTCAGTGGACTTTCTGTTGCCTGCAAGATGTAGCACTCTCAACTCCAGCACCACATCTGCCTGCACACTGCCATGCTCCCCACCATGATCGTAATGGACTGAACCTCTGAAATTGTAAGGAAGCCACTCCGATTAAATGTTTTCTTTATAAGAGTTGCTGTGGTCATGGTGTCTCTCCAAGCAATAAAAACCTAAGACAGGGGCGGTTATACTTGTTCAAGCATGTGCCTGTGTGTGTAGAGGCCAGAAGCTGACCTCAGATGTCTCCACTGACCCCTCCACCTCATTTTCTGAGGCAGTCTGTCTTTGACCCTGAAGCTCTTCAGTTCAGCTGGACTGGCTAGCCCATGCTCCAGGCTTCTCCCTTTGTTAATCTTCCCTCTGCTTTCTGGACAACATGTCATACAGTTATCCTTCAACAGTTTAATATATTCAAACAGTTTAATAGAGTCTAAGTTTATTTAATCTTTTCACTTGCTCCTGAAAACTGCAAGATCATAAGACTATGTAAATTGTTTCCTTCCCCACTTGATATGCTACTTTGGTTGAGTGCATTGGTTCTATTTGCTTTGTATTTTCACAGAAAAAAAAAAATGCTATTGGGGGCCGATGAGACAGCTCAGACAGGAAAGTGTCTGCTGTGCAAGCATGAGAAACTGAGTTCGGATCCCCAGAACTCCATAAAAGCCAGGCATCCCCAGGGCTGAGGGGAGTGCAAACAGGCAGATTCCTGCAGCTCTTGGGCCAGCCAGCCTTCCCAAATCAATGAGCTCTAGGTACAGGGAGACCCTGTCTCAAAAAATAAGGTGAAGAGAAACGGAAGAAGGTACCCAAAATCAACCTCCACCCTCCACACACAGGCACACACATATGTATAGGCACTCAACTACACATGTGCACAAGTACACACACACACACACACACACACAGAGAGAGAGAGAGAGAGAGAGAGAGAGAGAGTTCTAAATTAGAAGAAACTAAAAAGAACAACCAAACAAATGTACATAGCATACTTTATTGGATTATGGGTGCTTGTGGGGGGGCAATTAGGAATTTAGAATGTGAGCCACATTGAACATCTTACAGAATTAGTTATTGCTTGTGAGATAATGACATTGTGATTAAGTAGATATCTTTACTCTAAGAGATACCTACTGGAGTACTTAAGAGTGACACTCCTGCATTTAAAATCTTCTTCTAAGCAAGAAAGAATTTTTAAAAAATCCTAGAAATGTACACGGAGAGGAGGCTGGGGAGAGTAGCGAAACCTTGGTGACTCAGAGACCACCTTGCCTCGCGCTTTTCCTTCAACCTTTGTGCAGGTTTGAAAAGGTCGAAATTATGAAGCTTTGTGGGCAGAAACACAAAACCTACCAGAGGGAGAACTCTGATTTCAAATCCCAAAAGAATTCCCTCCTCCACACCACAACCATGACGCGCAGAGTTCCCTGTGCTGCCCTTCTGAGTAGAGAGGCTCTCTCTTACTGCCCTTCCGTCCAAAGCGAGGTTCCAGCTTTCACCTGTCTCTCCTACTAGACTCCTCACCTGAAGGAAGCTTGGGCTTTCACAGGAATCCCATCCTCCCTGTGGTGTGACCGCAGAAGCAGGGACCCCAGACTCTTCCTGGCCACCTTCAGGGTAAGAGCAAGCTGGGCTGCTCACTTACCTCCAGGTTTATGCTTCCAGTTTTTACTGGGCTGCTGCAAATCCCCTGCTTTCTCACTAGCTCAATAGTTTATTTAATTTCAAGAATATAGTCTGGGGCTGGAAAGATGACTCAGCAGTTAAGAGCACTGGATGTCCTTCCAGAGGTCCTGAGTTCAATGCCCAGTAACCACGTTGCGGCTCAGAACCATCTGAAATGAGATCTGATGCCCTCTTCTGGAGTGCAGGTGTACATACAGACAGAACGCTGTATATGTAATAAATAAATAAATCTTTAAAAAAAAGAAAAGAATATTTTCTACCCAAAATGTTTCATTGCTCTTTAAAGATCATGGTATCTCCATGATCCTAAGAGAAAGGCAACAACATTTTAGTTTTTAATTTCTATTATGTTTTATTTATTTTGTGTGCATGTTGGGAGGGTATGTGAGGACCATAGTATGCAGTTGGAGGTTCTCTCCTACCATGTTGGTCCTGGGGATCGAACTCAAGCCCTTGCTTGGGCTTGGCAGCAGGCAACATTTACCTGCTCAGTAATCTCACAAGCCCAAGCAATGACATTTTAAATGGAAGCTAAATCACATTTATTTTCCTCTCAGTTACAATGAGAAGCAACTCTATTACCACATCCCTTTAAAGAAGCCATTGGCCTTATAGCAGAATATTTACCTTTAAAATGCCCTGTCCAAAATGCAATTGTCTTATCATTTAAAAACTCTTGCAGCATGCCAGTCTTTCCCCCTCACTTGCTAAGCTTAGTTATTCAAATTATTATATACCCATAATTCTATAGTCTCTGGCGGAGAAGTATAAAGATAGGCAGGGTCACAGACACCTTCTCCGCAGGCACTGTAAACACCTCTCACCAGAGGGGTGGGACACAGCACCGTGACAAGCACAGGGCATCCGTCCTCAGCATGCTTTTACATTTGCCAGGACAGATTCCTGAAGCCCATATCTTTCATGACGTTTTTAATTGTCGTAAGTTTGGATGCTTTGGGCTACCCAGAAGGACTCCACACCTCCTTTAGCCAAGCATCCACGGTCGACCTTCCCTCAGACAGCTGTTACGAGTCGTTTCCTCACTTGTATTATTGTTCCCTTGTTGACAAACAGGGATGTGTGGTTAAAAAACAAAAAACAAAAAACAAAACAAAACAAAAAAAGGGCTGGAGCCGGGCAGTGGTGGAGCATGCCTTTAATTCCAGCACTCAGGAGGCACAGCCAGGTGGATCTCTGTGAGTTCGAGGCCAGCCTGGTCTATAGAGTGAAATCCAGGACAGGCACCAAAACTACACAGAGAAACCCTGTCTCAAAAAACAGAAACAACAACAACAACACAAAAAACAGGGCTAGGGTACAGCTCTGCAGCAGAGTACTCACCTAGCGTGGGCTAGGCTCTGGAACTTATCTTCAGTACCTCGAAAATAAATACAGAAATATAAGAGGAAACAATGTCTATTCTAGACAGCCAAACATCAGAATCACAGCAGTCTGTGAAGTCCCACAGCTCCTGATCATCACAGACTGATTAGCCTATAACGTCAATCACAGGTTGTACATGGCCATGACCTGAGCCAACCCCTAGCCTCCATGTTGCTCCTCTGTGTATCAGACGATGTATCATGTACACCCAGTAACCCTGGAGTTAGACTAGTGTGTGTCTGTCTGCAGTAACAGCCTCCCCTGAGTTAGAGCTCTGTTGTGCAGTTTTATTCTCCAAGGGCAGTCAAAGGTGCTGTATACTTGTGATTAGAGCAGCAACATTCATTCTAAACCCACGTCCATCCCTCCTTTTTACAAGAGGGTTGGGTCTCCCTTCCCTAAGAGAACACCTCCTACTAGGTCAAAGATTGCCCAAGTCCCTGTGTTTTATGAGAGGGTTGGGTGCCCTTTCCTCAGTGAACACCTTCATGAGTTTGAAGATTGCCAAGGGAACCCACAGCTTCTCCATTTCCTCTCACTTTAGAGGAATAATGCTAGATTAATATGCTGGATTAGTAAACTTGATCACAAACAAAACATCTACCAAGTTAACATACTATGATGGTTTCTTCATACTGGGATTATATGTTTCTATACAGTCTTTGGCCAACAACATCTCCACTCACAACACTTACTGATATCAAGCATCACCATTTTCTGAATGATACACCAGGCTAGGGAGCAAAGCCATTAAAAGTCTTCCCAAGGCCACACAGTGATGAAGCCAGGACCCTCCCTGAGGCAGTTCTAACTAGAACACTCCTCCTACTTGCTTCTCTGAACATCCTCAGGATTTCAGAATTCTACATCTCAGGAACCAGCCTCAGGTCTCTGATGTCAGAAAAAGCCAATCAAGGAACAAATCATCGCTTCATTGGGACCGTGATGGGTCAGTACCACCCCAGAGCTGCTTGTCATGTGTCCTCATCAGTGTTCTATTGCTGTGAAGAGATACCACGCCTAGAGCTACTCCTACAAAAGAAAGTCTTGAACTGGGGGCTGGCTTACAGTGCCAGAGGCTTAGTCCATGGTCATCGTGGTGGGAAGCATGATTTCAGGGAGTATGGCAGCAGGCAGGCATGGTGCTGGAGGAGTAGCTGAGAGTTATATCCTGTTGTGCAAGCAGGGAGAGGGAGAGGGGGCGGGCACTGAGCCTGACTGACTTGGGCACTTGAAACTGCAAAGCCCACCTCCAATGACACACTTCCTCCAACAAAGCCACATCTCTTGATCCTTCTAATCTTTTCAAATAGTGCCGCTCTCTGGTGACTAAGCATTTAGATATATGAGCCTATGGGGGCCATTCTTATTTAAACCACCAGATCCCAAAGTAGATTTTGCCCTTTTCCAATGAAGAAACAGATACTCCTCCCCCACTAGGAAGTGAAGCAACTCCCCGAGACTACACCCCCTGGTGAGGACTGGGATTGGAGGGGGAGCCATTTCATCCCAGGGGCCTCTCTTAGAACTGCTTCTCCAGGCCACTGGTAGCATGTGTGGTCCTTCCAGACCAGGGTGAGGCCATTATATACTGTGGGTAACCATAACTGAAATAGCCCTGTTTGTAAATTCAATACATTCTTTGGTTCATTTTTTTTAATTGACAGATTTTTAAGCATAGAAGATGAAAAAAAATGCCAAAAGTAGAGCATGGGGTTTCACATAAGTTAGAGAAAGAAAAACATGTATGTTAATTCCAAGGAATTCATTCTCACAGCCTCAGCTTCGTCAAATCAGAACCCAGGTTTGTGCATGGTCCACATATGATGTATAACAACAGAGAAGGGTACTCAGCCTGGCATGGAGCACACGTGATGTGGGACAGCAGAGGAGAAGGGCGCTCGGCCTGGGGACTGAAGACCTGGGTTTGAGTCAGGCTTTGGCATTTGCGGGGAGGTTGTTCAACCTCTACAACTGCTATTTTAGCCAGCAACTGTGACTTCGAAGTTATCAGCCTGTTTCTCTGGCAGTGGCCTGGCTGCTCAGGCCACAGCCTGGTGGGAATTCTGTTCCTGCAGGTACTGGCTCTGTCGCTGCCCCTAAAGGTAGCTTTAACTAAATCTCTATCATTCTATTTATAAGAAAACTCAAGATTCAAAGGCTGGGGTGAAAACCTGCTAGCTCAGAAAGGTTGAGTAGCACCTAGCTAACTTTCTGTCCTTGCTGGTGTCTCCCAAAGGCAGCGTCCTTCTGATCCACCAAACAAACAAACAAACAAACAAAAAGAGCCTCATCACTCCAAACCCCTCCTTCCTACTTCCAGCACATCTTTATGTCTTCCCGATGCCTCTGATGCTCTATGATTACTTTCTATCAACTAGTTGCTAACTCAGGCTCCTGACCCAAGGTTAATTTTATTTAATTAATGCAAATACAAACTCGGGGTTCAAATATCCCCCAGCACTTTATTTATCTCAACAAATTGTAATGTTCAAGTGAAGCAAAGAAGTCTCTTTGCAATTCACATTTCCCAAGATCTAGCAAAGAAACCACACTCCCATCAAACAGACTTCTCAAACCCATGGTCGGTTCCTCACACTTCTTCCATTGACTGGTCCATTTTAACATTTAATATTGTACTTAGAGAAAAGTGAAGAATTGCAGATCTAATGATTCATCTGTGGAACCAGGAAGCAAGATGGTAACCTAAGCCCCATGCCCTTAGCCTGAGGAGAACCTAGGAAGGGAGGGAGTGGAACGTCACAACAGGGATCCACTAGCTTTTTGTTCCCCTACCATCCCAGGTTTTCTGCTTAGAAATCTAGTCTAGCCTGCAAGGACCCCACAGGCAGGGCATTCATGTGTCAGTGACACCGTCACTGAGGAGGGAACCACTTCTGGGGCCAGGATTCACGATGAGCCATCATCAGTGTGAGCTACTTAATTTCAAGACCTAGAATGATAAAGATGCTGGGTTCAGTTATTCAGAAACTATCATCATCCAAGTCTGGTGTCTCTCAACTGTAATCCCGATACCCAGAAGCCTGAGACAGCAGAATCACCAACCTGGGCTACACAGCTTGAGCTCAAGGCCAACCTGGGCTACATAGTGAGATGCTTAATTTCTTTTTTTCTTTTTCTTTCTTTTTTTTTAAGATTTATTTATTATGTATACAGTGTTCTGCCTGCAGGCCAGAAGAGAGCACCAGATCTCATTATAGATGGTTGTGAGCTACCATGTGGTTGCCGGGAATTGAACTCAGGACCTCTAGAAAAACAGCCAGTGCTCTTAACCTCTGAGCCATCTCTCCAGCTCCCTGAGATGCTTAATTTCTACCAAGGATTTCAGTATAGGACTGAAGAGACAGATTTTAAAAAGGAAGGAAGAAGGAAGGAAGGGAGGGAGGGAGGGAGGGAGGGAGGGAAGAGAGAGAGAGAG
>CABHPH010151854.1:0-45568 GCA_902168325.1 Peromyscus nudipes | reverse complement strand
AAGACACAGGAAGCCACGGGTCCTGTCCCTTCTGATACTTAATGTCCAGAAGTTACAGAACCCTCCTCACAGGTGTGTGGAGAGATGGAGACATGCAGGGGTGCGGAGCAATTGTCCACTTATCTATGCCTGCAGACTCCCCTAGCCTGTCCTCAGCACTGTTTTGAGGGGTTGGCTAGTCAGTGCAGAGACTTTGGCAAGATTGTGAACCCCAGGAAACTTACATTTCAAAGTCTGGAGTAGAAGGCATATTCCTTCAGGGATCAGGAGGGCACCCAGACTTCTATTTTTTCTTGGTTTCCTCCTCTGAAGAGTAAAGACTTTATACCCCTAGATGCCCTTGAATTGAATCAACGAAGAGGTAAATTGCTGGATGCTCCTAGGCAAGCAGCATGTCTATAGCAGAGAGTGGGTGTGAGTGCTCCCTGAGGCTGGGTGTAGTCCCCTAAACCTCTTTATTCCCACCAGTTCCTATCAGTGAATGGCAATAGCCTGTTCTGGGAGGCTCACTCCTTCGGCTTTTGATTTCACTTCTTGAGAAACAGAACACTAAGTGGGAGTGGTTTCCTTCCTGTCCCGCACACCAGCATCGTCCACCTGTTGCTGTCTACATAGGCATTTCTTTATCTTCTGGGGCAGGACCTAGCTCTACCATGACATACTGGCTGGGGACAGCTATCCTCATGTGCAGCTTCTCATCGCCCCTCTGCATTGAATTCTCAGTCTCACCGAACTGTCCACAGCTCATAGTGACTCAGAAAGGGATATCTTCTACAAATGAGACCAATGCCACCTCCTTCACTCAGAGCAACAAACAGGTGAAAACTGGCGTGGGACAGGATGAAGGAGCTGTTTGTTCAGGGGAGATGTGACCCTGTGTACTGTGCCTGTTTCCCTAGGGATCCAGGACTTGTCAGATGTCCTCTGGTGGTATACAATTCTGAGGTGTAGGAGTCGAGTTGCAGACCCTCAGGGGCATTGCCAGCATCCCACAGCACTGGCAGTGAGGTTTACAGGCTTGCCAGGAACTTCTGGGCCACTGTCAGTGAGATGAGCTTTGGGGAGGCAATGGGTTCCATCATCAATGGGTAATAGTTACTGAAGTTTCCGGACTGGAGTAGGAAAGCCCTTAGGAACCCTCAAAAGGGGCATGCAAAAGCCTGCACAGTATACTGTAGGGCAGGCCTTGTTCAAAGCACCTTACTACATCATCGTAAGTGGAAACTGAGGCATAGAGCCTATGCTCCAGACACTTAGGGGAGGTAAGTTCAACTCTCATTCAGTGACATGATGCTATATTTAGTCTCTTTATAGATTTCTACTAATTGGGTCCCCAGAGTTAGATCACTTGAACTAAGCCTGTGGGACTTAAAGCCACTGAAGAACTTGAATGCATTGCCACATCCAGAGTGGGGAAGATCTAGAAAGTTGTGATTCTGAAGGAGAGGGAAATAACTGAGGTACTCTGCTCAGATAAGAGGCAGGAGGGAGGCAGTTAGCCCTGTGTCTCGTAGAAAAGATGGTGGGTTCAGCATCAGTACCAGAGTGGAGGTTTTAGAGAGGCTGGCTTCATCATTTCAAAATGAAGACCATCCAAGGAATATGGCTGATTGAAACCAAGTGGGAGGTGAGTGTTTGGGTGATACTGAACTTCCTGTGCCTGAGGATGTCCAAGGCCAAGCAGGGGTGGTCTGGGAATGGGAGTATGCTGCCGGGGAAATTCTAGTACCAAGTCGGGTGGCTCAGGGTGATGTGGAAGTCAGTTTTAGCCAACAGGCTGTTGGTCTGACCTTCAGGGTAGGTAGATCAGTGGTACAGGCTCATCCCAGACTTTATAGCTGAAGTTCTCTCCTTGACCTCTGACCTCAGGGATAGCATTGCATGTTCTCAGGCTCCTGCACTGGCATCTTGAGCAGCCCTCTTCTTCTGGCACAAGATGAGTTGAGTTACTTCCACACAGCTCTTTGGAATAGCAAGTTCTTCAGAGCTCAGTCTCCCACTGTCTTCTCAGATGCTCCTTGTGAAGGGTCTCTAGCCAGCTCTCACAGTTGCCACTCAGGACCACAGTTCCTTTCCCAGCTCCCACTTAGAAACTGGGTCCTAAATCTGCTCAAGCTAGAAAGTTATGCAGCATAGCTCCTCGATTCAGACGACATCGTAGGAGTAAGACATGGTGGGTGGATCCACAACACTTAGGGTCTGGCTTGCATCCCAGAAATATGGCCACTGACCCAGAAGTGTGGGTCCCTAGGAAAAAAGGATGCGGCAAGGTGAAAAAGGTGACCAGTAGGCCATAGGTGTCTGCAGTGAGTGAAAGTCCTGGAAAGCAGCAGTTGGTGGGGTCAGCATGCCATGTCCTTTGCTTCCTGGATTTCTGCTCCTTTCCTAGGTGCAGGGACTTTGAGACCCTGTGAATCCCTCCTTGACAGTCAAGCAGAAGTTTCAGGCATTCACACATCTGGAGCAGGTTCCTTTAAGAAAGAGCCATATTCTTGATTTCTGTAGGTTTATGGAAAGTAGAACTGCTGTGCCCTGTTAGGCAGTCCTGTCTGGCCTATGTGTTTGAAGACTTCCTTGGAGCCTTTGGAAGCCCTTGGGATCTTCTTTAAGCCCTTGCATCTGCCTGGATGTAAAAGCTTTCCAGAGCTTTATATTCTGTACAGGGCAACAAACAAGCAAACTTTGTTCTTGTCTCTTCTTGGTCAGCGGGGGGGGTGCACTGGTGAGCTTCCTCATTTAGGAAACTCCATCTGGCAGCAGAGAAGATGGGGACAGATTAGCCTGATTGTCTGGATGCTGAGATGAGTCATATTTCCAAGACACAGAGGCCACACACTGGGAATTCAGGATGATATGACAAGTCCTCCTTCCTTGTCAACCAGGGCATTCTTAGCAAGATGATAAGATACTCCAAATGCTCTGGGTACCTGTTGACGGAGAGTCGGGCATCTGTGCCAGAGATCTTGTCCTAGTCCCTTGCCCAACCCTGGCTTTCTTGGGCTGATTTTCTGTGGGCTATAGGAGCTGCACCAGCAGTGAAAGTTCAAAGGTCTCTCTGTGTGTACACATTTATGTGTGTGCACAGTGTGTGGGTGCATGTGGAGTCCAGAAGTTGACGTCTCATGTTTTCATCGATTGCTCTCTACAGGGTCTCTCACTGAATCTCTCTGGCCAGCATTCGTCAGAGATCCTCTTGACCCTTACAAAGCTAAATCCATTTTTTTTTTTAAAAAATATGGGTGCTGAGCCTTCAGGCTTATGTGGTCAGCCCGTTATTGACGACAGCCATCTTGCCAGCCCCAAAGTTCTGTTTCTGCGAGCACTCGAGATACTCAGTTCTTTTTATTCTAACTGGATGCTACTGTGAAGCCACATGGAATCCCTCTTCCTTTCCAATGTCCCTTCACCCAAGGTTCGTGTAGAATCAGAGATGACTCAAGCTGATAGGGGCTCTGAAGCCCCTCCCCTCATGCTGTCAGTCACCTGGGGTAACTTCTTAAAATGTTTCCTTCACAAAGTCTCTGGTGGGGCCTAAGCAGGGGTATTATCTCAGTTTTTCAGGGACTGTGGATGCACCGGTTAGAGGAGAGCAAAGATCTGGTTCAATGTGGTCATTTCATGGATGTGATAGCTGAGGCCCAGAGGGTAAGTCCATTTGTCCAGGGTCATAAGTAGAACCCCACTAGCAGTTCATCTACATTAAAAAAAAGAGTCTTTTTCATTTTATGCGTTACTTCTGGAGCAGGCTCAAAGCTCCCGAGAGACCCTAGCACCTTACCTTAATCTCACCCACTGTCAAGAAGGAAAGACCTCTTGTCCAGTCAGGGTCCCTTACTTCACAGCCTGAATTTTCCCCCTCTGAACAGGTTTCTAAAGTTTTGTTTTTAATCCTGACTTATGGATATCTACCCTTCTTTGCAGGAAGCATTAAAAACTATCTTTGTCTAAAAAAAAAAATGGATAGGGCACTCTTTATAATACAACCATGTTTTGCTCCACGCTGGAACTCTGTTAAAGCCACTTGGGGAGTCGCTTCTTTGTCTCGCCTGCCTGGGGTGTTCTGGAAAATGCTCTCTGGTCCTCCTCTGCTATGTCCCGATAGAGGTCAAGCTCCAGTGTGTTGGCTACCCTTTAGTCTCTCTGCTTCCCAGAGAATCCCAAAGTCACTCAGAATGGCACTTGGAGTGTCAGGGAGATTCCCTGTGGACAAGGACACCAGGGACTGGCTTGGAGCCAGTAGGAACTGGTTTGAGAGTCTAAGGCTGTCTCCACTCTGTCCCCTCCTGCTGGCGGGAGGGCAAAATGCCATTCTGGGGACAAGGCCATCATGGCGACAGGGTGTAAAAGTCTCTTTGAGGCCAAAGGAAGGCAGAATGTAATGGGAAGTCGGGGAAACTGCCTTTTATAGGCATGTTCTTTTCGTTCCCCCCCTTTTCATCCAAGTTTACTCCCTGCAAAGAGTGCCAAGCAAGACATCGGGTCCTTCGGTCGGTGGCACCAGGGCAGGCTGGTGGCACCGCAATACCCCTTCCCCCATCTTGCCTGCAAGTTGCATGACCTGCATCGGAATCCACAGGGGGGCGGGGGAGAATCCTTTCAGATCCTGGATGCAGTTGAATTCAATGTATTTTGCTTCCTCGCCTGCCCTCACCCAAGCTTGGGGAGGAGAGCGCCGCTTTCTTCTGCGTGTGAATGCTGTAGTGTGTCTGCCTGCTCGGACTCCCCTAACCCTTTCTTCTCCTTCCCCACAGCAAAATCTCAGGCTTTCTCAGGAAATAGCTCCCATTTGGCATATTTACATTTTATTTTTATTAAAAAAATCCTATAAGGCTAAAAGCGGGGAATATACTTCTCTCCCGACCGGGTCTAAACTTGCCTCGAAGGCTGCACCTGTTTTGCGCCCCTACCAGGAAGGGGTGTTTGTGGGGAGGGAAAGAGGGAGGTTCTGCGCCCCCAAATCCGGAGAAAGCAGCCCGCCCGCCCCCTCACCCGGCTGCCAGCTCAGCGCACCCGAGGGCTGAGCCCAAGAAGCCGGCCTCTGACGGTGCTGGCACGGCGCTTGCCAAAAAATGCCCTTTGCATCTCAATTTCCCGGCCGTTTCTTTCGCTTGTACCGCTAGCCCAGGGCCACCACGGTTCTCCAGGGCAGTCCCTGCAGGCACTCCTTCCCCCCTTCCCTCCTTCTCCGCTCCCTGCTTGCCCAAGGCGGAACCCAAAACGCACCGCCAAGAAGGAGCAGCGGGCTTGGGGGCACTCAGCGTGCCATGTCCCGCAGTCCCTTCCCAAGCCGAGCCCAGCTCCCGGGACTCTCGATTACCCAAATGAGTGTCATTCAGATCTAGGCACGTCTGTGACCGGCGTCCCTGGCTGCCTCCCTCGGGTTCCTGTGCGCTCCTGTCCCCCGTCACTGTTCGCAAGCCTGCGCCCCTCACCCAAGCTGGGGAGCACCCGGGGTCACCTCGGCCGCGTTCATTTCGCTTCCTCCCGCGGAGGAGATTGCAGCAAAACCGGGCAGCACGAGGGCCAAAAAGTGGAAGGGAGAACGCCTTTCGTGTCGCTCATCCAGCTTGCCAACTCTCCCTCCCCAGCGCCGACCCTCGGAATCCCAACTGCAACTTTTTCCCTTCCGTCTTGGTTTCCCCTCGGCTGCGGCGAGCGGTCGCGGGGCCGCTAGGCGTGGAGCGGGCGGGCAGCGGCGCGGCTGCGGGTGGCGGTACCGGCGAGAGCCGAAAGCCAGCGAGTGGGTGGGTGGGTGGAGAAGCAGGAGGGAGAGGACGGGCGGGGAGAAAGAGGGGTGTGGGGAGGGGAGGGAGGGGGAGATTCCGCTCTCCTGCCTCTCCCAGCCCGGGCGGGGGGGCGGGGGAGGAGGCCGCGAGGAGGGAGGGGAGGAGGGAGGGGAGGAGGGAGGGAGGGAGCCGAGGAAGACGCTCCGATAACCCGTGCGTTTCGTAAGGCTCGGAGCACTTGTACATTTCTGCAGGCGCGTAGCGAGCCATTCGCGGCGGCTGCTGCAGCTCTGACTGCATCTTCCTCCTTCTCCCTCCCTCCAGCTCCGCGCGTGTGTATGTGAGTGTGTGCGAGTGTGTTTTGCAGGTGTGTCCGTTTTAATTCTGCCCAGGAGGTGGGACTTGGTGACTTTAGCACCATTTTTTTCCCCTTTTATTATTATTATTTTTGCCTTCCCACCGTCCGTTGTTGCAACCCTGCAAAGTCTCGGAGTCGGAGAGCGCTCCTCATTTCCAGAGCTCCTGGACCCCGCAAGACGGCGAGCGCCGAGCCGGCCACCATGCCCGGCAGACCGCGCCACTAGGCGCTCCCCGCGGCTCCCACCCGGCGGCGGCGGCGGCGGCCGCGATGGTTTCCGACGCTGAAGGATTTTGCATCTGATCGCTCGGCGTTTCAAAGGCAGAGGCCCCCCTCCCCCTTCCCCCCTCCCTCGTCGTCTTTGTTTCCTTCCCCCCCTGCTCTCCCCACTCCCCCCACCCCACCCCCCTCTCCTCTCCTCCTCCTCCTCTTTTTTAGAAGCAGCGATCGGAGATGGATGTCTCTCTTTGCCCAGCCAAGTGTAGTTTCTGGCGGATTTTCTTGCTGGGAAGCGTCTGGCTGGACTATGTGGGCTCGGTGCTGGCTTGCCCTGCAAATTGTGTCTGCAGCAAGACTGAGATCAATTGCCGGCGGCCCGACGATGGGAACCTCTTCCCCCTCCTGGAAGGGCAGGATTCAGGGAACAGCAATGGGAACGCCAGCATCAACATCACGGACATCTCAAGGAATATCACTTCCATGTAAGTCAGGCGGCCGCTGCCCAGCCCGCCCCCCCCTCCACTCCACGCCCCAGCTCCGCGTCTCTCTCTTGCCCGCCCGCGGCCGGGGAACCGGCCCTGCGCTCCCCAGCTCGCCTCTGCTCGCAGCCTGCCGGGCGCGCGTCAGGCTCGCCCTGGCTCGGGAGATGCTGTAGGGCTGCGTGTTCCAGGTGACTCCTGCCCTAGCCAGGCGTGATCGGATGATGCTGGTGGGTACCTCTCCCTGGAGAGGACCCTTCCGGGCGGAGGGCACCCAGGGCCCAGCTCCTGTCCCCGCCTCCACCCTCTTGCCGGCTTGGCTCGTTGTTTCGAGGGTGCGAATTGGGTTCTTTGCCCCCCACTAAATAGCAACAGTTTGGCCACGCTCAAGTGGAATAAAGTAGAGGCGGCTCGGTTTCCTGACAGGCGGTGGCAGATAGCGGCGGCAGAGGCAATGCTTAGCTGAGGAGAGAAGGTGACAGATAGGGACTGCTTGAGAACCAGTCGAGATTTTTTTTTTTAACTCTTTCTTTTTGGAGACAGCAAAACATGCCAATAAGTAAACAAGTTGGGAGCTGGCTGCTCCCGAGGAGACTTCGGACGTGTTCAGGCCGTCATGGACGTCTACCTCTTTGCTTTTCCTTTCCCCCGCCGCCCTCTCCAACCCCATTTTGGGCATTTCCGAGACATCCCCCCCTTTCCCACCCTCATCTGCATCTGGGCGCCTACAGACGCTTTCCTGGCTTGGGCTTCTGTAACTGCCCAGGATAATTCTGAGACAGGCTGCTGGAGGGAGAAGAGAGGAGGACCCTTGTTTTGGGAAGGGGATTTCTTCCACAATTCTGCGGTTCTGTTTGTTTCAAAAATTGAACTCTGCCTGGTGTTTGCCTGGTTTGCCCCGTGTGAGTGGGACCTGCGGTGGCGGTGGCGGCCTGCTCTTTTCTTGTTGTGTTTCTTTGGTAGGGATAGGGGCCAGAGGCCTGGGAGGGAGAGAAGCTCAGGCACCCACCGGGAGCCTGCACAGCCTTTCTTGCATCTCTCAGCCAGGTGACCACCACCCCTCCTACCCTGCTGCCCTCACCCCCACCGCCTCCCCCAAGGGTGTGGATGGTCCTGGGATGTTCAGAGGACACCTCATTGCTTTTTGCCCCAGGGCTCCTAAAGGATGGGTAGGATGGTGGCCAGGCTCTGAGGGAGGCATTTAGGGTAGCTCTTTGCCCTGGGGACAGACGAGAGTAAGAAGGGACTCAGTGTGCTATGGACACTGCTCTCTCACTGTCCACCTTCTCTTTGCTACAGCCATTGCCTCAGCGCTACAAAGCCTGAAGGATTTGCAGTCTTGCTCCCTCCAGAGCCCACCAGCTTTCCTGGTTTAAGGGAGACAGCTTGGGTTCTTCCAGCTTACACTTTGAGGGAGATGGATAGCCCCAGGAGATGTCCCTGACTCCTGGTCCAGGAGACGAGCCTGACCCATATCTTAGCTCTGCTTTTCACTCTTTACCACCTCCAGCCTGGCCAAGGATGACCAGATAGACAGACAAGGGGCAAGGGGAAGGGAGAAGAGGACCAGGGATGTCCAACATCTCAGAGGATGCCTGGGGCAAGGTCTGGAGGGGGGATTGTCAGGGAAACTGGGACCTGGAAGTGTACCCTCTGGGTGCCCCTGGGTGGAGGGATGGATAGAGGGAGTTCAGTGGCTTGTGCTCAGAAGCTGGGCATCAGGATTTCAAGGTAATTGGATGTGCCAAGGTTTGGAGAGTTTGGGAGCCGGTGAGCTGTGTCTGGTTTGTTCTCTGCTCCAAGGATGTGTATATCTCTGGGAACCCTCAGGGAGGCAGGGTTGATCACAATCACATAGGCTCTTTATGGTCGCACAGAGGTGTCACACCTCTAAAAAACGAGGCTTGGGGAAGCAGTTCTGTAGGGAAGGGTGGGATTGGATTTTCCTGGAGACATTGGTGGCAGGAGGGGACACAGGTGGCCTCTTGCTCCTTTCTGGCATTAGAGGATCCCAGGAAAGTGCCTGTGGTAATAGACGCAGGGAGTGGATCAGGAGCCGCTCTGTGTGTGTTGGACTCTAGCAGGCCATCAGGACTCTCCTAAATCCACCTGACACCACAGAGTGAGTGGTAAGGGAGGTCAGAGGTCAGGCGTTGGATGACCCCTTCTCACCCCATCTTTCCCCTAGTGTCCTATTATGTGTGTGTCTGGTATTGACTAAACTCAAGGACCTAGACTCCCAGTCCAGAGGCAGAGAGCCTCGAGGTGGGAGAGGAGTCATGCTCATCCAGGAACAGACATGCCCTTGTTCCCATCTTACCCCTTAAGAAATGGAAGATTAAGGGAAAAGGTAGCCTTCCCCAGGCCTATGATCTGATTCTAGCACTGAATACTGGTGTGCCCAACATATATCCCAGCCCCCCAATCCAAGGCCTACTGGAAGGGGAGTGCTTGAAGACAGAGAGGAGCACAGGGCAGGGGAGGACCCAACCTTAGTGTGGCCTGGGAAGGTGTCCTTCAGATATATGTTTCTAGAGATACAGGGTCAGGAAGGGTACCGCCTGTTATCCTGGAGCTCTGGGTGATGGCACCAAGCTGGACAGATTCTGAGCCTGGACAGACAACTTCTCCGGCTGTTCTAAGGTATCCTTCCTCAGATAGTGAACTCTTTGTGCTGAGTTTTCAGACAGACAGGGTTTGTTTCCTTGTAGTCCTAATTCTCCTGCGGTGCCAATCCGAGTGGTGGCTGTACCCATCCAGAGTTTTGCGTAGAAGAGGCCCTACCCCCTTGACTATCCTGTTAATACGGGGAGGGAATCAGCTGCAAGGTGTCGGGGAAGAAGTGTGGCTCTTGCCTCCATCCGGTCATAGTCCAGCTGCTCCAAAGAATGCGCCCCCCCCTTCCTCCTTTCGGTTCCTTTTCTGTTCAGAAGGGCAGTCTTTCTGCTGCTGTAGCTCTTAATACACCATAGACGTATCCAGAAGGGTCCATGGGCAGCCACACCCAATCAGGCTCTGACGACACAAAGGCGGGAGGGAGGGGTGGAGGCCAAGATGGTGGGTTGCCGAGGCTGCCTCCTTAGGCCAGGCCTACAAGATTGCCTTGATTTGGGATAGCGCAGCCTTTGAATGGTGGAAAGAAGATGGAGGTAGAGAGAGCGGCATTGTTGGGTCAGATGTTCTTGGGATTGGATGCCTGGGCTTGCAAAGACCATGGACTCTTGGCTGGGGCACTGAGCCGCCATTTGTGTGTCCACCTCAGCTGCCACAGGGTTCCAGGTGTTTGGAAGGTTTTTAGGCCCTGTATTTCCCTTTCTCTTGGAGACTCTCTGCGGACCGAAGGGTCATCTGGGGGCTCTTCTCTTTAAGCTCCTTGGTCTTAAGGACTGAGTTTGGTGACCCAGCCTTGACAAAGACCGGTGAGAACTAGAATCCTAGCTAAAGTATGAACCAGGCCCTAAAGGCTCCAAGGCCCCAGTAGTTGGGCAAAATGTTCAGAGCCCCAGGACTGGGGTTAAGCCTGAGAGAGATTAGGCAGAGTTGAAGCGGGCCTTGGAGGTGCGATTTGCAAGGGAAGAGTGATAGAGTGATTTCCAGGACGGAAGCTGGAGCCCTGGGCTTTGTTGGTGGTAGGATTTCATACCGAGGTCAGGCTGTTGGTGGGTGTCAGCATTTCCCATGACCTAGAATCCTCAGCTCCAGTATGCCCAGGAGGCTAAGCTTTCATAGTACACCCTGGGGCCAAGGACATCAGTTCTGAGGCTACTTGGAAGCTGAGGACATGATAGTTTGGGCAAATCCAGTGGAACCCTGGCTGTGGCTTTAAGAGTGCTTGTGTGGTGGGCCCAGGAGGGCTGAGCTGAAGTCTTGGAGACTCCTTAGGGTCCTGCAGGGTTCCAGCTGCTCTCTTTGTCTTGAAACCCTGATCCTGGCCCTGCCAGACTCTGCCAGCTGATCCTTCATGTCTGGAAAGGATGATGGTCCCACTCCAGATGAGTCTTGGGTATGTGGTATGTGAGTATCTATGACCCTTCCTGTGTATGGCCCTTACCATTAGGGTCATGCCATTTCCACTGTGACCTGAGATTCCCATCTCAGCCATCCATCGAGTGGCTCTTGCAGGAATCATGTGCCTTTGGGGAACAGTGACAGGCTAGGAGCAGGGTGCTGTGAGTTATAACCTGGCTTTTCCCCATCTGCCTTGAGATGTCCTGGAGGGCTGCAACCACTCAGAGCCCGTAAATCTAACCGTGAATCCAGGCCGTGGGTCAGAGTGTCCCTTCCAACTCGGACATCTGCCATCTCAGCGCCAGGAAACATCCCCCAGGCGGCTTAACCAGGCCTCTTTGTCAGATCCCTCGTGTGGGACTGTAGTGACTCTGTGATACCACCAAGAGGAGGGCATAGGCCGGTTCACACTGGCTGTGAGCCACTGTTATTTCCCCACCTTCCTTTCCCACTTCTAGAAAAGTCAGGTTACCCAGAATGTGCCAGAATTTGCGACACAGGCTGCACTTTGTTATCAGGTCCCTAGACCAAATGCCACACTTCAGACTGTTTTAGGGTCCCTGGCCTTTTCTCGGAGGTTGGACAGCTGACTCTATGACCCCCATTCCCACTCCTGGGCTCAGGCCTAGAAGAGACGTCCTTGCAAAGATGTCATCCTTTCGCTGGAGAGAGGCCGCCACTGTGTGGGGGAAAATATTAGACCGTCTATCTCAAATTATTCTTGCCTACAACAGGAGATATTTAATATTTAATGCATGGATTGGAGATCTCTAAGCAGATAATAATTTAATAAATATGAGTGTTTGGGGGTTGCAAGATAAATTTTTTATCGCTAAATCATGCATAATCAGAACAACATGGCGCCCTTGTTGTGAGTGGGGGGGTCAGAGCTGGAGAGGGGCTTGGACAGGAGAGGTGATTTGGCTCTTCCACTCAGTGTTTTGATGAAGGGGTTTGTTAGCTGGTATGGATGGATGGGATGTAAGATTGGACCCGGCTCAGTGTGCACAGGTGTCCTCAGCTCCCTATCTCCATTTCCAATCCTGCCAACACCCTTCCCGTTACTCAAGTGATGCCCTATGCAGTGGCCTCCGCTCCATGAAGAGTCCCACTAGCCATTTTTATCAGAAGCCCCAGTTTGCTGCTGTTGGCTTGTTTGGTGAGAGCTGTTTGAGTTATATAAGCAGAGCTGATTATTCCCATTGTACAGATCCATCCAACAAAAATAAGGGCAGAACCAGAGTCTTAGGTGATTGAGTTACCATGGCGTTGGAAGATCCCACAGATGTTGCTCAGTGTACCTCCACTGCCTGTCTGGTTCCCATGGCTCCATTGCCCTTGTGCTGAACCATTTCTCTAAAGGGAAATGCGGAGGATTTTCCTCCAAAAGCTCTTTTGACCAAAGAGCAGCATTACAGAACCACTCTGCCCTGAGGGACTTGAAGAGGGTAGCTGAGTGGTGTGCATCTGGCTGATGGAGATTATTATGTCACCCAGATCTGTTGGTGATCTGCTGGGATGGCTCAGCCAGAGTCCATGGTCATTCTCTGAGCCATACTCTGGTCTCTGCTTTGGAAAATATAAACACTTTCTGGTGGCTGGGCATGGGACAGCCTTTTTACTGATGACTGTCAAGAGGGAGAATTCAAGCGGTCCCCTCCAGCGAGAGTTCTCTGGAGTCCTCCCTGGGGGAGCCTCAGAGTTTCTGCTCCTCTTGAGTGAGAGGTAAGGCTCTGTAGAACTTGGAGCTGAGGGACCTAGAAGGCTGTAAGCAGGGCTTCTTCATGTTCCCAGGGAGTCATGGGCTTGAGAACCAGGGACTCAGCTGAGTTTCCCAGAATGTGGGGGACACTTCTTTTCCCAGTGATGCTCCCAAGTGCTGGTATGGCCTCCTGTACTAACTTGCCTCTTGTTTGGGGGACTTCGTCAAAGCCAGACCCTCCTCCATGCCTGTGTCTCCCTCTGGGGCAGTGTTTCCAAATTCAGGGTCCCCAGAGACAGCAACTATGTGAAGCTGGCAGCCCCAGGGCTCCTTGCTGCCTGCAGCCCACGCCAATTAGAAATAAACTCAAGGAGGGCTCCGCTGAGCTATTTACATGGATGGCTGGGGTACAGGGCTCTCAGCAGGTTTGGGGGGCTTTTTCTCTGGTCTTGACTCCTGTCTCTGGTGCCGTTGCCTGACTAGTTCCACCACAAAGGGCCTGGTTTAGGGTGGTTGGAGCTTCAAGATTCTAACTCCAAGCAGGTATCATCAGACATGGAGGTCTGGGCAACTTCTCTTTCCCACTGCTCTTCCCAGCCTGACTTCTCTCTAGCCCTGGACAAATCTCTTTGCTCCCCTGGGCCTCAATTTCCTTATCTGCAAGATAAAGATAATAAAAGTTAACCTAGGATAGCACTGTTAAAACTCAGGGTCCTGTGTCACAGCCTGATGACGAGAAAACTGTCAACGCACTATCACTAACAAGAGCCAGCTCTTACTGAGTGTTCAGTAACTGACCACAGTGTTAAGTACTTGATAACTTATTATAGTTACCGTTTATTCAACACTTACTGTGTCCCAGACACTGTTCCAACCCCGTGAATTAAATATACATCAGTCCTGTTTACAGATGGGTTTCACACAGCCAGTACATGTTTAAGCAGCCTGCCATTTAAATATTAAGTTTATTGTCTATATTCTTCTGTATACTACGTATACATATATGTATGTGATTACATCATAGACATACAAATACCCATATGTGCATATATTACTATTGTGAGAAATTAATAATAAAATAAGAGGATTGACATGGGGGTCAAGGAGATCCTCAAGGCTTTATTTCATATCCTTCTAGTTCCCTGGGCGAGAGCTGTTCCGGCTGGTATTTCAGGGAAGACCAGTGGAATATGGTGAGGATGGTGTTTGAGCAACAAAGCCAGATAGAACTCTAATAATGGAAATGGAGGCTTTGGTTTCTCCTGGTCTGTTCCCAAAGTACTGCCTTCTCTGGAGGTTGTGTCCTGACCCACCCTTCTTCCAGGCATCCTTGGCTTCCCCACATTGTCCTGGCCTCTGAGGTCTACCAAATGCCACAGTAGCCCAGGTGCAAACTGAGGCTGGCAGGGATTCAGGAAGCTGCTTGCTGGACAGTAACCATCCCCTCTCTGAGTTGAAGCCTATCATCAGGACAATATTCAAGATGCTCATGGACAGAGAGAGCCTGGCTAGGGGAAGAGAGGGCTGGGTAATTTCTCCTAGTCAGAGCTTTGGGGTATCAGAGCTGTCTTTGGAGGCAAGCAGAAGGTGTTTGGTGGGGTATCTGAAGGACTGGTCAGCTAGAGTTGGAAAGCTGATGTTGGGAGTGTCGTTCCTGAAGGGGGGATTCTGGGCGTTCCTGAGCCTTCATCTTGCTGCCCCCATGAGTCTTCATTCCCTCCAGCCCCTTCCTCTTGCTGGACTCTCCACCGATGTTGTTCATAGATGTGGCATCTGTCCCCCTTAGGGATAAGCCATGACCATGAGAGATGACTACCACTCTATTTGTCCCCATGGAGACAAGCTGGAGGGTCCTGCCAAAGCATTGCTGGGCAAACCCTTGCTGCTGCCTCTTGCTTGCATGAATTTGCCTTGTCATAGAACGTCTCTAGCCTCAGTTTCTACCCTTGCAGTGGGGTCATCTAACTCTCTCTTTCCCATAAGGTCACTGGGCATCATTAAATGACTGACCTCCTTCACAGGCTCTATGATCAGACTAGTGCCCTGCTGGTTGTTTCCATTTCTAGATGACTGGGGGGATTTGAATTAGGGAGAAGATCAAGACTTGGAACCATAAATCAGGGAAAAGGAGGTGAGGAATAATTTGGGCTAAATCCAATTTTTCAGAGGAAGAACTTGGCAGACAGATGAATTGATATGCTGCAGCCCAGTGAGCTAGGCGCACAAAGCAGACAGGGATGCTGGGTCTTGCTGCCCGTTGGTCTCCTCCCCTTGCTGGCTGATGTCTCTGCACCAGAGGCTCAGGGATTGCAGAGGCAGGAAAGATCCTGAGTTTCCCTGGAGCGGGAGAAAAGGCAGGGAGCAGTTTTAGACTCGAAGTCTTAATGCCGGCTGCGTGTAGCAGTACGTTGTGCTGTGCGTGCGTATCTGGGGGCGTCTTTGTACACGCACAAGTGCCTCTTCTGAGTGCTCCCTGCACATCACGTCTGAGGTTTCTGTAAACAAACGTTAAAGCCGCCCGCTTCCCGCTTTGCCGAGATTGTGTGTGTAGACTCCTGATGGCCACCAGAGGGCAGCATGATGCACGCGTCGATCCTTGGCTGGTGGTTTCACTGGGAGAGAGCCGGAGCTGGGATGGTGGTGGCCGGTGGATTGCCAGCCTGGGCTTTTGGAACCTGCCAGGAGTGAGGGGTGAGCTTCTGGCTGGGAGGGCTTCTCTGTATAGCCCGCCCTATTCTCGCTCTATCTGTGTGGTCCAAAGATGTGAGGCTCCCAATCTGGGTATTTTGGCTCAGGAGTCACAAGCTCCCTGGGAGGAGGCTGTAGGGAGCCGAGGCTAGAAGGAACATCCTCTTCCCACCTTATCCAGTGTCAGAAGCAGCAGCAGCAGGGAGCATAGTTTTTGCTTGGGCGATGGAAATGAACTAAAGGGACATATGTTCCTGCCCAGGAAAATCCCGGGCTTGATGGGGACACAGAAAGTTGGCAGAGACACAGGAGTCAGTGTCTTGGAAGAAGTGAGCTTCACATACCCCTTCCCTCAGGCTGCTTGATCTGCTGGCCTGAGTGTGAGCATAGCCTTCACCCTTCCCTGCCCTCCAGCTTGAATTTGGCAATTACTGAATGCCAAGTTGGTGCTCAGTAAACAATGATACTCTCTCTGGTATTTTCCAGAGATGGGAGCTTGGAGTTGTCTGTGAACCCCTCTGGACCTTGGGTGTGCTTTTCCTGGATACAGGAGTGGGTATGAAAACATCCCTGTTAGTGTTTGCCTGCTGTGAGTGAGACCCACTGGTCCTCCTCCATTCCAGGCAGTCCTGTATTTGAGCAGGATGCTTGGTTTCCTGTGCTCACAAGTCTGTCAGTGGACCTTGTCTCCAGCTCTAGAAGCTCTAGATTGTCTGCTCTGTGCTGAACTTGTGGGTCCAGGGCCTGTCTCTGTCCCAAAGGCCAGCCCATAGCTGCCTGACTCAGGGATACAGATGAGGCCCTCTTTCTTGTGACTCATCTTTGCCCAGCAACTACTTTTTGACTGTTTTTTTTTTTTCAAGGCAGAGCCACTGAAAAGCAAGAAAGGGGTGGACGTTTATAACATGCTAACCTAGCTGGAGTCCTTTACGCGAAAGCCGTGTATGGATGGCAGTTACAAAATGAAGCTCCTGATTGTGACCTTGCCACTTATCAGTGGTGACCTGGACTGGCTATTTACATTTTTTTTTTTGACCCTTGGTTTCCTTATCTGAAAGTGGTGCTAGTCAGAAGAGCCCAGAGTGGCTATAAGATTGCCGTGAGAACGTGGATGGGGCGGGCAAGGCTCTGAATGCGCTTTCTTCACTCTCATTTTCTCCCTCTTCCAGCCTAGCGTTTCCAGACCGGCATCTTCACAAGCAAGGATATTTTCATGCCCTTCATCTGTTCTTCCTACTTCTGGTATTTCCCACATCCTGTTCATTTTACATTCCCGAACAGATTCATCTTCTCTTCGGGGTTCAGTTAGAAGGGTTCCCATGCCCCCAGATTTTCAAGCTGTTCTTTTTTCTTGAGGGGCAGCTCAGGGCAGCTCCAGGAGATTAGGGACTTTGCTCAGTGGACTTTCCCCCTGTGTTGCCTTTGGACCCAGGCAAGTCACTCAGGTGTTCTGAGACTGTGTCCTTAGCTAAAAGTTGGGCCAGTTGGGTTGTGAGGTGCCTTTCATAGGATGGGGTCCCAGAGGCTGCCTGGAAAGTGGAATGAGTGGGAGCTCGTAGGAGGTGAGGAGCAGTGATATTTGGAGCTCTGGGAAATATGGGTTAAAGGATGTTGAGGGCAGCCAGCACGTGTAAATGGCTGCAGGAGGCAGTAGGAGAGTCACCATGGTGTACATTTTAGGAAGGGGACAGAGTAGCTGAAGCTTGTGTCTGTCACCAGGAGGAGGAGAATATGGTTCCTACTGATACAACACCTATCCTGACCTATCGAGTGTCAGAGTGTGCCAGGCAGAGCCTTTTCCCCCATCTTTAACCCCAGGAGTTTGGATGATAGAAATTGTCGACCGGATTATGTTAGGAGTACCTAGCCTCTGGCAGATACTGTCCCACATGGCTTCATTGCTGTTCTTGCCCTATATATCATTTGGCATTCACTTATGGATTCCCTTTTGATTACTGTAATGAAATCAGCTTGGCAGCCACGGAGGGGGCTCCAGGACTTGCTCTGGTAGGAAGAGTTTAGGTATTCAATGTGGTAGGAGTAACCCTAAATCCCAACCATAGCCATCAAGTATATTCGCTCCAGTTCCATGTTGAGCCACAAGAGGGCACTAGACCACGATTTCTGCTGTGTAGGTGCTATGTAGTCTATTGTGATTGCTCCTTTGAGAAAAGTCTGCACTGCACCTGGTCTCTTCCCAGATGCCAGCAGCTCTGAGGTCACGACCAATCAGCTTGATTTAACCATAGGTCACTGCACTGACAGAGGTCTCAAGGGAGGTCTATTTGTGCAGTGCAAAAAGGTCACTAAATTTGGTGTCAAACTAAAGGTTCCAATTTGTGCTCTCTTTGCTTGTTTAAATGATGAGTAAAGTTAGTTTCTTTGTGTACCTTTTTTTTCCACGTGAAAGGTAAGGTGTTACCGGGAGGTGTGCTTGGGAGCAGCTGCCGCAGGAATTAAATTGCACAATGTGTGGAAAGTCTGGAACACGGTGAATTCTCAGTGACTGGCCTATCTTTTTCTGGAAGAAGGATGAAGTTAGGTCATAACCCAGAAATCCTGTGGGCCTGATGGGGTCATTTTACTCCCTCTTACACAAATATTCTGTGGTTCTAATTCACTAGGGGAAGCAGCGCTACCCAGTGGCTGGAATGGAGAACAGCAAGTATTGGGTGGGTGTTGGATTTTGTGGTGATTTGGGATCCAGAGGATCCATCATTGGGATTTGTATTGCTTTAATTACTGGGTTCTGTGGGTGATATGCTGAGGATGTTAGTAGCATGTCGACAGCTGTTAGTGGTGTTTCTTGCCTGGACCTGTAGGAGGAAGTCACAACTGGACTAACTTTATTGTCACCAATCAATCCTGGCACCTAATGCTCAGACCTTTCTTGGTATTTCCTAGGGTCTCTGTCTCTGTCTCTGTCTCTCTGTCTCTGTCTCTCTCTGTCTCTCTGTCTCTCTCTCTTCCTCCCTCTCCCCGACCCCTCGATAGTGAGTGTTCATATTTTTGAGGAGCTTTAATATGTCTGGTTGGCCTTGGCTAAGAGATTGGAGGTCCTGTGGTCAGTGAATCTATCTGGAAAATGTGGGCTGGTTTGGTTGGCTAGAAGGTGCTTCCAGGCTGTCTGTATATCCTTTGCTTGGTGTGTGTATGGGGTGAGATGGGGTCAAGTAAAAACTGTGTACTGATAACAGTTAAATCTCAGGTTCTGCAGGTGATGCATACAGCCTGGAGAAGGTAGGGCCTTCTCTTAGTAAAGGAATGGCCCTGAGGCTGGAACTGGGGTGTCTCTGGATTCTTACCCCTCTTCACCTCTTTATGTATGCACCTGAGACCCAGGAGGGAACGTTGGCAGGCAGGCAGGCGCAGGAAGTTATTTAATATCAGCTTTGCTCCAGATTGTGTTTCTGACTCCCTGCCACCTCTTAAGTGGCAGTCATTTTAACAAATGTGGCGAGAAGACACTGAGTGGGAAATAACATGAGGGGAAGGGGGAGGGGCCAGGCTATGGGGGAGGAGGAGTTATATTCCCTTGGCAGACGCGTTGTCTCAAATGCACTCAGGAGAGAGTAGCATGGTAGAGAAGTGAGGGCCCCTCATAGTCCGTAGTAGTAAAAGGAGGACTATCTGGAAGGGTCTGGGTTTTAGGATCAAGGGTCCCGGGCTGCAGCTCTCCCTCTTTCGTGGAAGGTCCCTGTGCTCTATGGAGGCTTCTGGCTATTGTCCTTGGGGTAGATGTTGACAGATAGAGATCATTTTCCCAAGGACAGTTTTCAAAGTACACAGCAAACACAGCTGATGGAGCCCAATGTTAACACTTGGGCCCACTGTGAACACTGAGCTGGGGCTGGGCATGGACTGTGTGGTACCCAGGTGCCTGGCACTGACCTTGTTGTCCAGAGCCTCCTAACAACTGGGCTGCGGAGGAAGAGTGGACAGATGTGCTAATAGAGCCAGCCCTGCTCTTCCAGTTGCAGGAAACAGAAAGGAGGGAGTCCACTATTTGTCACCTCATCCTCTGGCACCAGTCACAGGCCTGACAGGATGCAAAGTCCTGGGGTGCAACTTTAAGAAAATAAGCATTATTTTTCCCTCTTGGATCTTAAAATTAGACAGATGATCTGTGACTCTTCAGAAAGAGGATCTCTTCTAATGAAAAGTTCAAATGAAAGGTGTGTGTGTGTGTGTGTGTGTGTGTGTGTGTGTGTGTGTGTGTTTAAGTATGCATTCCCTGAGGTAGAGAGGGCATAATGTTCCTAAGTGGAGATTTAGACATTCTCCACTTACTTGCTTCTGGCCCTTTGAATGTTGGTTATCAGTGTTGTGAGATACCACGTTGGGACCTCTTGGCTGTTAAGTTGGTCCACTGGCCCCGCTGTTACCCACAGAAGCCCCATGGCATTTTAGGAAGACAAGGAAGATGAGTTCCGTTTCTACTGTGTCACTCTGTATATGTGAAACAAAGGTCTAGAGACAAGAGGTTTGCTTAGAAGGCAAATCCCAGGAATCTAGAAGGAGAGAGGGGACATGACGCCAAAGACCTGTGTGCTCTGCAGTGTACAGATGCTCCTGGTGTGCTGTGGGATGTTCTGTATGACAAATATGTTCATAAATAAAGCACTGATTGGCTGGTAGCCAGACAGGAAGTATAGGCGGGACTAACAGAGAGGAGAATTGAGGGAACAGGAAGGTGGGGAGAGACGGCCAGCCACCGCCAGGACAAGCAGCATATAAAGATGCCGATAAGCCACGAGCCACGTGGCAAGGTATAGATTTATAGAAATGGGTTAGTTTAAGATATAAGAACAGTTAGCAAGAAGCCTGCCACGGCCATACAGTTTATAAGTAATATAAGCGTCTGAGTGATTATTTTATACGTGGGTTGTGGAACTGTGGGGCTTGGTGGGACCTGGAGAGAAGCTCTCCAGCAACACTGGTGCCTGTTTATTCATTTGTCTGTCTGGGTATTTACTCAGCAGGGGCTATTTGAGGGCCTGTGAGGGGCCAGCTGTTTCTGTGGAAGCCATGAGGAAGCAATGCAAGGGATGAACAGACACAGTCTGAACTGTCTCTGTCACTTTAGGACATGCAGGATTGAGCATCAACTCTCTAGGTCCCGTGCCTTTACCCCTCGACCCTGCCACTCGGGATCTACCTTAGAGGATAGGGAGATGGCCAGAGGTGGCACAGCACATCCTCTCTGACCCCCAGGGCCAAGTTCCTGAAGGAAATTCCATCAGAGGTGTGTGGAGTTGGAAAACCAGATGGGTGGAGGAGAGCCTGGGTGGGAGAGGAATAAGGAGGGAGTAAGAGATGGGTCTTGTGTGCTGTTGAAGAATAGGACTCCAGCTTCCTCTTCTAGTACCCAGGTACACTCTGTAGCCTGAATGAACCTGACCAGTCCCCACGGTCCTCCGTATCTTAGTCTCAGGGGAACGGGTCTCCCGACCTCTATCTAAGATTATCTGTGGACTTATTTCCCATCCTCGTGGAAATAACTCTCTAGTCTTTCCTGATCCCAGAGCCCCATGCCAGGGCTGTGACTGCTGGCCCACCAGTCCAACTCCTGTCCTTGGTACAGGCTAAGCCACTGTGTCAGGCTCCACTCCAACACCCTCTGTTGCACATCCTTGTCTACCCAGGGGGATCATGGGACAGCTGAAGTTGACATGGCTCCTTCTGCTCTGTCCCTGTCATGGGCTCTGAGGAGTAAAGACCTACAGAGTAGAGCAGGCTCATTGCTTGTCTCCAAGCTCTGCAGAAGACTTCTCAGGTTGGTGATGGTTCATGGGCTTGTCCCTGGTTGTTGGGTGTACCATTTTCAATGCTTTCCATCCTTCTATGGGTCTTCAGCTCTATTCTCCACTTACTGGAAAAATTTTCTAGGAAAACTTGAATTTGTGCAGAGTGAGAGTGAGCAGTTCTAAGGCTAAGGGTCCTCTTAGTTCAAGCCCTTTCCATGACAAGTGTTATTATAGCCGTGCACCCCTCCTCTGAATAGCTTGGGATCACAAGTGCTTTGGATCTCAGGCTGCTTTCAGATTTTGGAATATTTGCATTTCTATAATGAGATATCCTGGGGCTGAGACTCAAGTCTGAACATGAAATACATTTATGTTTCATATATGCCTACTACACATAGCCTGAGGGTTATTTATACTACATTTTTAATAATTTTGTTCACGGCCCAAAGTTTCATCTTGCAGAATTTTCCACAGCTGGTGTCAGGTTAGTGCTCAAAAAGTTTAAAATTTTGGAGCATTTTGTATTTTACATTTTTAGATTAGGTTCGAGTATGTGTGTGTGTGTGTGTGTGTGTGTGTGTGTGTACACATGCACATCCTTGTACATAGGCATGCAGGCTTTCTGATTCCAAACATTAGCTGCTGGCCTGAGACTTTGCATTGTGGGGGAGCACAGGCTGCTGGGCCATGGCCCCACTTGGACTGTGACTGTTCACTCACGTGGCTCTCAAGCTGTACATTCCAGAGTGGCTCAATGGTGGGTTTACATTTTACCTAAGACTTTTGTGAATAGTTTCTCAAACTGTTAGAAGTCTTAATGCCTCCCTCTTCAAAGAACATCAGCCTACTTCCCAACACATCCTGACACGACTTGACATGATGCCAGGTTCCTTCTACTTCTTTTCCTTTCTCTTGCACCCTGAACATTGTACCTGGCTCCATCTTGACCTCGGCCCACATTCACTCACCTTTCCCCACAGGGTGACACTTGACCTGAACTCCCTTAGACCTATGTGGTCCGATGTGTGTAGCTGAGGGATAAAAGAATCACTGCATTTTACAGAATGCCCCTCCTCATTTAAGAAGCAGGGCAAGTCACCGTGTAACTGCAGTTCAAGGGGCTTTGTTGACTCCAAATTGTCCCCAAGATAAAGACTGGAGTTCTGCATTTGGAGCCTTTTGGGCTTGAGCACATCTCTCTGGTGTTTGCCTCCTGTGATCCTCTCATAGGAATCCTTGGAGTGCTTGACCAACCTGGCCATTCCTTCTCTATTCCCAAACATTTCCTACCCAAAGTCTTTGGGTCTGGATGCTTCTCTTGACTAATTGGTTCTCTGGCCTTCCTTCTGCTCTCCGGGCTCTTCCCATCAGTCTAGTCTCACCTTCAAGAATCTCTTTGTTCTCCAGACCCTGTTTGTGGGTTAGTTTTTCCCTCCGGTCCCCAGAGCACAGAGTAAGAACAGCTGCTGTTTGTTGACCGCTTTCTGTGCACCTGGCACGGTTCATCTAGTAGCTCACTTAATCAACGTCGTAACCACACGTGTAAGGATTGTTCTCATGTTACAGATGAGGAAGTAGGGACCAAGAGAGACCCATGTTGCTGGAAGGCTACAGGTGTGGGTGGCTGTGGAGGTTCAGAGCCAGGCTCATTGTAGAACATGGGCTCCCACATTTATTGTAGCAGCAAATGTGAAAGCAAAGTGGTGAGAAATAAGCTGAGACATCACCAGGTGACATGTGAATCCAGATGTGAGGTATGTCATAGTGAAATGATGGACTTCCGTAGTAAAGAGAAAACTTCGTTGTCCATAGAGTAACGCAGCAATCTTTCACAAACAATGCTGATTAAAAACCACTACCTACTGTGTATGTGTGCTGGCTAGTTTTATGCCAACTTGACACAAGCCAGAGTCATTGGAAAGGAGGGGACCTTAATTGAGAAAATGCCTCAATAAGATCAGGCTGTAGATAAGCCTGTAGGGCATTTTCTTAATTAGTGTAGTGATTAATGGGGGAGGGTCCAGGCTATTGTGGGTGGGGCCACCCCTGGGCAAGTGGTCCTGGGTTCTATAAAAAAAAAAGCAGGCTGAGCAAGCCATGGGAAACAGATCAATAAGCAGCTCCCCTCCATGCCCCTGCATCAGCTCCTGCCTCCAGGATCCTGCCCTGTTTGAATTCCTGTCCTGACTTCCTCTAGTGATGAGCAGTGATGTGGAAGTGTAAGCCAAAGAAACACCTTTCTGCTCAACTTGCTTTTGGTCATGGTGTTTCATCATAGCAATAGTAACCCTGACTAAGACAATATATAAAAGATGATGAGTGACAGCTACAATGTGCTACTGCTTATGGTCACAGTTACATGGTAAAAGGATGCACTCACCAACTCAGGATAAAACAGTTTCACCGCTGCCTTGGTCTCCAAGCAAAGAGAGGAAAGCAGGGTATAACCAGGGTCTGAAAGTTATTTTGCAATGTTTTCTTTTAATCTTGTGGTGCTGGCAACAGAACCTAGGGTTTGAGCAGGCTAGGCAAGCATGCTACCATGGTGGCTATATCCTCAAGCCCACTTTTCACTTTTTACTTTGGAACCAGGTCTCACTAAGTTGTCTAGGCTGGCCTGTAATTCACGCTGTAAGGCTGGCCTTGAACCTGGAATCTTCTTGCTTAGCTTCTTGAGTAACTGAGATTACTTTTATGCTGAAAGGCCTGGATTTTCATTATGCTTATTTTATCTTATTTTTTCCTAGCACCCAACCAATGGCAATGTTCTAGGTGATGGGTAGGTAATGCTTTCGATGTATAATCCTTCCTTTTGCATATCTATTAAAATAAAACCATAGAACCTCTAAGCAATAAAAATATTACACCCATTGCATTTGAAATTTAAAACAAAAGTAATATTGAAATCAGTTATTGCTGACAGCACAAAATTCTACTGCCTAAATAAGTTAAATGACAGAAATGTGTTTTCCCACGGTTCTGGAGGCCAGATGTCCAAGATCAAGGTGTCAGCAGGGCCATTTCCTTCCCAGGTCTCTGTCCTTGACTTGTACACAGTCACCTTAACATTGTTCTCCTTCTCTCTCTCTCTCTCTCTCTCTCTCTCTCTCTCTCTCTCTCTCTCTCTCTCTCTCTCTCTCTCTCCCATTTTTCCAGACAGGGTTTCTTTGTGTAGCTCTGGCTGTCCTGGAACTTGCTCTAGATGAGGCTGGCCTCGAATTCATAGATCTGCCTGCCTCTGCCTCCTGAGTGCTGGGATTAAAGGCGTGCACCACCATGCCTGCCCAGTGCACAGTCTCCTCTTGTGTGCCTGTGGCCCAAGAAGGAGGGAATGGGCATATCGTGTAAAGCCCAGTGAACTTGGACTTCTCCTAGAGTTGATTTGAGTGCCAGCTCCGGCGGGACATACCTCTAATCCAGATGGAAGCAGGGTGCTCAGGTGTTCAAGGCTAGCTTTGGCTACATAAGGAGTTTAGGGATGGCCTAAGCTATATGATAGAGTTTGGTTTTGTATCCCAGTAATCATCTTGCCTCAGCCTCCCATATCTGTCTTTATTCTACTTCCCTGATGTATTTCAGAGAAATGGTAGATGTCAGAGAATGCTGCCTAAAATTTGAGCATGTGTATGTCATTCAACTAGAGTCCAATAGTGTTGGTGGAACCCACATCCTTCCAGATCAAGGACATTACTTACCCCCCAGAAAGTTCCTTCATGTCCCTCCCAGGTCTGTCTCTGCCACTAGCTTCTCAGAGGTGACCACTATTTTGAGCTTGTCAGCAATAGATTGCTTATGTCTCACTCACAGCTTCATACAGGTAGAATCACATACTTCACATTAACAAGAATGTGGTGTTGAGATTCACCCACGTGCTGTAGATAACAGTATTGGATTGCTTTTTATGGCTTCATAGTATTATACTGTGTGACCAACCTGAGTTTATCTGTTCTGTTTTTGGAACCCGTGGGCTGCTTCTAGTTTTGGACTTGTGGCTAGATCCACTGTGAATATTCTTGCGTGAGCCTTTTGGTGAACATATGTTTTTTGTTTCTCCCAGGTCATTTCCCAGGCATGGGAATCTCCAGGATGTATGATGAATGTGTTTCACTTTCTAAGCCACAGCCTGGCTTGGCCTCTTTCCACAGGAGTCCTCCCAGTTGACATACAGGACAGCTTGTGGTTGAACTGGGTTAGGAGAGGCTCCTTCATGCGACTCCCACTGACTCTCTGACTTGAAGATAAGCTGAGGAAGGCAACTCTGCTCAAATCACCCATCTATAAGGTGGCCGAGCTGGGATCCATTCTGGCAAAATTCTGAAAGTATTGGGAGCACCTGTCAGACTCCCAGCCCAAGATACACTGATGTTCTTGGAGCCCATTGGTACGCTCTGACGCTGGGAAGCCAGGGCCAGCCTGGCAGTGGGCACTCCTTGAGGGCTGTTCCCATGGGGAGGAGTGTTCTAGCCTGGAAGTGCACATCTCCACTTGGAGACCAAAGCTGGATCCCGTATGCACCCCAGAGGGAAGCCAGACAGCTCCCCTGGGCTAGTGTCTCCTTCTTCAGTAATTTAGTTGGGAGTCCTGTGGGAAGGGCTGGGAAGCCTCAAAGGGCTTTTCCTATTAAACAGGAGGTGGTTTCCTTTTTATCCTAGGAGATGGGTATCACACACAGGCTGAGGAGAAAAGGGCAAGGTGGAAGGGATTCCTTAAGAAGGTCCTCGTCCTGGGGTAGGGTACATGGAAAATGTTTCTGGATGAAGAGACAGCTCAGCTGAAACCTGGAAAATGAACAGATGTTAGCCACACAGCGAGGTCAGGTGAGATGGGTGTTATTTTAGGTAGAAGGACCAACAGGAATAAAGAGAACCCTCAGGAGTTGAAGGCAGTCCATCCCGGCTGGAGAAGAAGGGAGCAGGCAGGTCATGCAAAGCCTGCTGAATATGGGCTTCTCATAGAGACGGTGGGAATGCTGAGTTTGGTGGCACTTGCTGTAACCCAGCAGGTGGAAAGTGGGGGGAGAATGATCAGGAGTTGAAGGCTAGCCTCAGCTACATAGAGGGTTTGGCACCAGTCTGAGCTACATGAAATTTCTAAACGAAAGGCCAAAGAAATGATGTGAGACATTTGGTGAGTGGGGTGGGCTCTTGTTCTGTCTGTCTCTAGCCCCCTAGCACTTAGATGGGCCTGGCTAAGTAAGTGAGAGGATAAACCATGACTGACCAGAGCACCTACTGGGCATAGGAGGCCTGGGGGCCTTCGGAAGGTCAGGGAGGCTGAGGGACATAGGGGTGATGTGCTAAGGGGTGATGCCTAATTTCTCTTGGCTGGAAGACCAGGCCATGTGGGATAGTCAGCTGTCCCTACCTGGTTTGTCAACACATGGAAGTAGTTTAGAAAGACTTAGCTCCATCTGAAAGGTACCTAGGGGCATGGTGACAGAATTCCAGCTCAGGAACACTACTTGCTAAAATATATTTGTTTATTCAGAGATTTAATTAACATGTTTAAATATTAAAGAGTAAACACCGTGTGTCTAGTGGGACTCAACATTTACCAACAGGAGTTCTGGCTTATTTAATTATTTGTGTTTTCCCTGCCCTAAGACTCAGGTTTCTGGCTTTGTTCTAGGGAGGCAGTGGTGAGTATAGGTCTCTTCCAGTGAGCCAAGGGAGTGGGAAACTGTCAGGGGTTTGGGGAGGGAGAGGAGGAGGGAAAGCAAGAGATGTTCTCAAGAAGTGGAGATGTCCAGACAAAGAAACCAACATCCTGTATTAACTGTATAACAAAGAGAGAATAAGCTTTGAGGTCTCCAGAGCAGGTCCAAGATGCAAATGCTAGAGAGCTGGAGACAGTTGGGCATCCTCTGTTGGGGGCAAATCTCTACAGCAGGGGAATTGGAAGGTCTTGAGATAGTCTGATGAGATGCCAAGTTGAGTTTGTGTGGATTTTGTGGAGGCATCTTCTCCCCATGATCCCTAAGGAACCTGCAGGCTGGACAGTGGGCTGGCTGGACAGTGGGTTGGCTGGACAGTGGGCTGGCTAGACAGTGACTGGCTGGACAGTGGGCTGGCTGGACAGTGGCAGGCTGGACAGTGGCTGGCTGGCTGGATAGTGGCTGGAGAGTAAATAGCATTGCATCATCCCTTGCAGACACAGGGAGGGAAGGGCCCCAGCCAGAACTGCAGGTAGAACTCTGAACTGGAGGTGCTTTGCGACAGATCTGCATTATAATATCACCGCAGATGAGGTCCTAGCTGCGGAGAGATTACACCCGGGGTTATTTATTGGCAATGTGCTCTATGGTTTTAATTTTTTCTTTTTGCTTATTCAGGCTTTAGCTCCAGAGGAAAATAGCCCGGGGTGGCTCCGAAATAGATTCTCTCTGCCCCATTAACTTATTCAGTGAGTTTAATGGTCCTTTTTCCCCTCAGCCTTGAAGCCATCATTAAGAGGCAGAGATTTATAAAGCAAAGACTGAGCTTTAGTCAAACTTTGATTCTGGGCCGGGGGAGGGCAAGGGGTTCAGGCAGCTCAGCACCCTCTGCCCTGATGCTGTGGGAGGACCATGACTCTGGGCTTAGTAAGGGTTAATGGCCTTAACTTTCCTGAACTCTCAAAGGGCAGGGTTGCCATGGATTACTCTGAAATGGCTCTGCAGGGCTTGGAGTTGAGTGTCTTCTGGTCCTTAGCAGGATTCTGGTCCATTTCTTGGGATGTTCTGTAACTTGTCTCAAAGCTCTGGGTCACCATCTGCCAAGGGTCAGTGTATAGAAAATCGACTCCTCAGAGGTCACTCATGGAGGGACTTAGCTTGTCAGCAGATAGTTCCTTTCAAATGAAGTGACTAAAGACAAGATTCCCACCTTACCACTGAGAAAATGGCCAGCTAGTCAACCTATTAACCAACCAACCAATCAGCAAAAGACAAGCAAAAACACAATCGACTAAAATCCTGAGTACTGCATGGTTTGCCAAATCTCTCCAAACTTTAGTCCAAGGCATATAATTATTGAATGAAGGTCAAGTCAAATTAGTTCAACTCACAGATGGTCAATCCAGTTCAATCCAGTTCACTGCACTTAACTTCCTCCGTATTTGTGCATCTGTAGGGTGCAAAGTACCCTGCTGAGGACGCAGTGGGGGGTGGTCCAGGCTGATGAGACAGGTGCACCTGCAAGGAAAGAGATGGCCATAGAGCAATACACGGTGGGATGAGGTGGCAGCTTGGTAAACTGAGGAAAGAGGCAATGTAGCTGTGAATCTTGGTGAGTAGGTGGGATCTGGATAGGGAGGGAGGTGAAGGAAGGCTGTTTTAGGGATAGGGCTGGGTGGGATTGAGGAGATGCAAGGTCCCTGTTTACCTGTGAGTCAGGAACCCGGAGGAGCTAAGAGAGCTGATAATAAGCCCCAAGATTCACTTGAGGATGGGCTGAGAACACCAGGCTTGGCCTCTGTACCTTGTTAGCTTAATGACAGGAGTCGTCAGAGGGTTGGCAGATAAATCTTAACATTCAAGCAGTTTTGTTTTGATAGTTTGTGAATGAAAAAAAAAACCCCAGTGGTGAAAAGTAGAAAATAGGAAAAGAAACCACTCATATGTTCAGAAACACACATACACACACACACACACACACACACACACACACATACACACACACACACACACACACACACACACACAAATAGATTTCCATTAAATTTCATAGTAAAGTTGATTCTAGAATTAGTACACAAGGCAAAAAATGGCCTTGGGAAAGATTTTAATTCCTGGCTGAGCATTGCAAGCTGTGCCCACTCTGAGAGGCACACAGCAGCTCAGGTGAGCTGGGGCACAGTTATACCACAGTGAATGAGAGGGCTGCAGCAGAGGATTTCAAAGGTAGTTACTCTTCCTCTTCCCAGTCTTCCTGGGCGCAAAGAACTCAATTTGCCCAAAGACAAGACTATTGTATGTATGTTGTATATGTATACGTGGTGTGTGTGTACGTGGTGTGTGTGTGTGTGTGTGTTTACATGCATCCAAGCAGATATTTTTAATTTGCATTCTAAGGATAATCTGTAGCACACTGTGGACTGAGGAGGGGGGATGTAGACACAAGTGGAAGAAAGCTGGAGGCCATTGCAAACCCCAAGGCTGGGTGATGTGGGCGGGGGCAAGGTGAACAGAGCAATCAATCAATTCAAACAATGCTGATTGTATTTTGATGTAACAAATAGAATCATGGAGGGCTGTAATCCATGAAAGAAAAGAGGAGCCATCAGACCCAGAGCACATGGAGAGAACTGTGCCTTCTGTTTTTGGGACCCTGAGTTGCTGGTGTTTGGGGGAGAGGATTAGCATGAAGCCTAGGCATGGCTTGAGCAAGGTGTATTGTTTCTGATTGGAGACCTTCTTAGTGAAGTGAAGGGTCACCACAGGGAATCAGCAGGGTCAGCTTGTTTGAGAAGAGGCGAAAGACTTGGCCATGTTCTGGGAGCTCCTGGCAGGCTTCTTCACGGCTGTCCAGTCAGCTAGTCTTTCTGAGGCCATGGGCTTCTCTTGTGGGAGCTGCATTAACCTCAGCTACAAACACTTCTCACCTTTATCTGTATTTGTAAGTACCTTCTGCTTCTGCATCCACTCTCCTCTGGCCAGTCCTACAGGCAATTCCTGCCTCTCTTTTGCTGCAGGCTTATCTCAGTACAATTGCATCGTCAGGTAGTAGGAAGAACCAAGGTATCGGTGCTGAGGAGAGCAGAAAGAAGACTGGGTGTTACATATCACCCATAACTCCAGCTCCAGGGGATCCGATGCCCTCTTCTGGACTTTGAAAGCACCTGCACTCTTGTGTAGTGTACATACCCACACACAGACATACATACATATCCATAATTAAAAATAACAAAAAACCTTGATCTTCCACAAAGAAGACTAGGTGTCACCTAGTTATTAATAAAGCACAGGAAAATTAAAAGGATAGTTATTCACCTATACTCCCATGATTTTTGAGGTAGCTGTTTACCACCTTAGGAGGAAGGCTGGCAAAACTGGATTGGTTCGTGGTATGAAGAAGGTAATATCTGCCTGACTATTAGTGGGTTAACAGGGTTATTTCCATATTAGTCAGTCTTCCAGGGTCATGTTCTCTGAATCCAAAATGACACATACTTTGGAGAGGTGATATACTTTGGAAGGATCAGGGTTCCGTCAATAGTCTTTGAGATGTCTTGGAAAATAGAGCCTCATCTATGGGGATCCTCCTCATGAAGAATGACTTACAGTGTGGGGATGACTATGACACTGGAAGGGACGATGTAACTAACAGCAGCGTCACTTTACACTGGGTGCTATGTACCTAGAGCTATGCTGGGCATTTGCCGTTCCGTGGCTTTGTGAATTTAATGAAATCACAACCGATTTCCCATTTTATAGTTTTGCACGCCCAAAGCCACCCAGCCAACATCAATAGGAGAAAGGGAGCTTAGGCAGTCTGTATCCAGAATCTGTGATTCTGCCCGCACACTGCCAGTCTGGGCTCTCTCTGTCCTCTTCATCCCGTGTACTCTTGGAGGTGGAGGAACCAGTGCATGCTACCCAATTCTGCACCCCAGCTGCGTTATAACGTGGTTAGATTTTCTAAGCTGGAACAAATGTTCCCGATGTCGGTTCAATGAGAAATTCTGCTCCATGCTCCCTGGGCTACATTGATTTATTCACCTCGAATAGAATAACCATGTGGTGAACTAGATAAAATATTTGTACCATTGATTGCTTGATTTCGTGCAGATGGGAGGTGGGAGTGAACAAGTGCCCTAGGCAGGTGTGTAGAGACCAGCTAGGGCAGGAATGCAGGGCTGCCAGTTCCACCAGGGTATTGTCTGTTATTTGCAGGTCTGACCCTGACTAGCCACTGGCTGACCCCCTGGGGTTCCTTTTGACAGTTCTGGTTACAGTTTGTGTTAGCCATGGACCAGGGTGTTCTCTTTTGGCTGGAGAGTGCCCAGGGCGTCTCAGTGGAGGAGGATACAGCTCTTCCAACATTGCTGCAAGGTCACATGGAAGATGTTACAATAGAGTGAGTGGATGGCGCACGCCTTTAGTCCCAGCACTCGGGAGGCAGAGGCAGGCGGATCTCTGTGAGTTCGAGGCCAGCCTGGTCTACAGAGTAAGTTCCAGGAAAGGCTTCCAAAGCTACACAGAGAAAACCTGTCCAAAAAAAAAAAAAAAAAAAAAAAGGGCGGCTTTCTGCTTACCAAACCACTTGATAACATCCTAATAAAATATAGGGAAACATAGGGAGGGGAGACCAGCTTAAGTCAGGCAGCTTCTGGCGCTCGTGTGTGTGTGTGTGTGTGTGTGTGTGTGTGTGTGTGTGTTTACATGTATCCAATAGATTTTTTTTTTTTTTTTAACCATTGATAGACTCTGAGAAGTTGGGTAAACCTATAATCCCACTGAATGTTAGTTTCTCATCTGAGAGGTTAGAGGTGAATGTGCCATGGTATGTACAGACAGGCTTGTCTTTTGGCTGCAGGTAACTGAAAACTGACTCAGATGGTTGAAATGTGTAAGGGCTTATTATTGTTTTTTTTTTTGTGATGAAAATTGGACAGTGTGGGTTTGGCTGATGCTGGTCCAGCAGCTCAACCATGTCATGAGCAGTGTCAATGATTTTCTTGGTTTTTCTCCCACCGTTGCCAAGTGGCTGCACCTCGTATGTCCTGGTAACAAGCAGGCAAGAAGAGGGAGAGGTAAGGAGTGAGTCCCCTCCGAAGGTAAGAAGCTCCTGGAGGTGACCCAAGAGCATCTTCCCCCTGGATGTTGGCACACGAGCCTCGTGGTCCACGCTTGGTTACCTCTAGCTGCCTGAAAGACTGAGTGGATGGCCACATTGCTTTTAATGTCAGTAGTGAGGCAGGGGGATGCGAGGTGAGAGAATGGAAGTGGGAGGGGTCTGTGCAGGTGCCGCCCCATGGGATGGAGGGCTTATTGGCTGGCATGCAGGCTCTCCTTTTGATGATTTTGTGGAAGTCACACAGAGTAAAGGTCCATTCTAATGACTTCATTTTAGTTAATGACCACTGCAAAGGTCCCATTTCCAAAGTTACATGCTGAGCTTCTGGGGCTAGGAGTTCCACACAAGAAGGTCAGTGAGAGGTTGATAGGGAAGCAGTGTGTTTTGTTGTTCGTTTGGTTTTTGTTTTGGTTGTTGAGACAGGGTCTCACTCGGTAGTCCTGGCCTCAATCTTTCAACCTTCCTGCTTCTGCTTCTTAGGTGAATGTCACCATACCATTTGGAAATGCAGTTTTTTTTTTTTAAGTATACTGGAGACATAGATGTGTTTGTGATTGAGGGAAGAAGGCACGTTAGGTGAGAGCTAGAAGGAACAGAGTCAACTGGATGGGGGGGGCAACAAGTTATAAAGAAGCTGGAAGAGAGGGTGAGGGCCACACACGGAAGCTGGTATTTTCTGGAAGGCCAGGACAGGCTGCACAGCTGTGAGGCTAATAGTAGGTTTTGAATGAATGAAAGGGGAAGCTATTGTCTCTGTAGAAGGGAGGAAAGTGGGAAAGGTACGTGTTTGTACTTTAGACAGAAGAGGCATCTCATGCTCCATGTCCCAGGTCTTTTCAGTGACCTGGATGGGAGATCTCCCCAGGTGAGGCAAGATAATAGTGGAACAGAAAAGATGGCCATCTGCTCACATGAGTGTGGGCCAAGGCAGGCATGGGATTCAGTGGAGGTTTCCATCAGCTGCAGGTGCAGCACAGCCCAGGGTCGGCTCAGTGCCCCAGAGTGTGATAGTCAGGATAAGGTAGGCAGATAAACGGAGGAAGGACTCCTGAAGATGGATACAGCCCTTGGCCCTAGACCAGTCTGTGCCCTAAACCATGAGAGTCAGATGGCTTTCTGAGAAGTGGAGGTTGTGAGTGTGGGTCAGCCCAACTTGTGGGCTGTTCTACTGCGTTTCCACCCAGCCCCCATTGCTGAGCATCAGGGGGCTGCCTTGCAGCCTGCTGGTGGCCTGCTCTTTCTTATAAAGCCACACTATCTAGTAGGCACCTCTGAGGTTCTGCCTTGGTGATACTCCCTTGCTTGTGGCCCCTCTGCCTGAACCCAGTGTTTACTAGTGGCCGTATGTGTGCCTATGGTATCTAGAGGTCTATGTATGTCTTCCTAGACTGCTCTTCATTTTCCTGTTTGAGATAGCTTCGTCTGCCGAAGCAGGAGCTAGCTTACCATTATGGCTTCCCAGCAAGCCCCAGGGATCCAGCTGTCTCCAATTCCCCACTGCTGGGATCACAGACACTCCCTTTGCTTTTAATTTTGGCACTAGAGGATCACACTCAGCTTTTCATGCTGGTGAGGAGAGCACTTTACCAAAGGAGCCATCTCCCCAGCCAAGGTTTTGTTTTTGTTTGTGTTTTTTTTTTGTGTGTGTGTATATACAAAGATGGTGTCTCTCAGGCAAAACCCTGACTCATATTGAAAGGCACGGCAGTGGGCTCAGAGATAGAGATCTAGTAGGGTGTCTTGATGGAGCCCCTTCAGTTTATCATGAGTCATTTCTCTTGATCCCTGCTGGTATTGCCCCCTGCCCCAAGGGCATGGTCAGCTGACCACTGCCTTGTGCCAAATACTGTCTTTCTCGTATCTTTTTGCATTTAAATGAAAAGAATCCCCTAACTACCCAGGAGGAATAAAATGGAGATAATTACGGGAAAATAAAAAAGCAAACATGATCAAAATCCTCAGCTTTTCAGAGCCCCTGTGCTGGTGACGCCCTGTTCCCCAGAGGGTCGGTTTAATTCTCCAGCTCACCCCACAGAGCCCCATTCCCTCTTTGCTCCTGAGACAGGGCTGTGCACACCTCTGCTGCCCTGACTGCCTCCATGGTGCTGGGATAATTTATGTAGCTGCCTCTTTAAAGAGACTGGGGCACCTCAAGGTCAGCGCCAAGTCCGGCTTATCAGACTCACCATTTCAGCTCCGAGTCACTTCTGGTGGGCACCTATGCTGTGTGTTCCTGGGCCGCAGGGTAGATAGCAGGCTGGAAGTCATGGTGACATTTGTGGTGGTTGCTGATTATTGGAGTCTTAGTATGCTCCAGGCCATGCTGGGGACTGTATAGAGAGGATCTTCAGGAATAATTACACATGTCAGAATTTAACCTCACTATTAACTCCAGTGGGCTGATAAGGAAATCGAGGCCCAGAGGTTTGTTAGTCCTTTAGCTGGGTGGTAATAGAGTATTTGGACCCAGCTTGTTCTGGCCTCAAAGAATGGACTATAGTGGGCTTGTCTATGTGCACTGGGTGTGTTATCTTGTGCTGGGAAGCAGAACCTTTTAGATTCCTCACCATTTGGTATCCAGCCTCAGAGTCTGCTGGCCAGCTTCCCTTCTGGCCTCAACTTTCCCTCTAGGTTAAGGTCTGGGCTCTGGGGTTGCAGGAATCATCCTCACTTTGCAGTGAGAACCACACCCTGCATTTGGGTTCTTATCCTCAGACCCAGTGCTCATACAGGGCCCTTCCCACCCTGTCCCACTTGAGGCCGAGAATCCAAGACTATGCTTTACAGTTCCAACACCAACTCTGCAGGAGTATCTTCGATCACCCCAGGTTAGACCACAGCAATCTCTAGCTTCAAGGTGCCGTGTGAGCCTCCTGGCTCATTTGAGCATGGCCTGGTGGCCAGCTATGTGTCCTATTAAGTTTGCATCTCCAAGGAGTAAGGGGATGAGTGCCACCTGGTTGTGTCTACCTGGTCTGCAGTTTCACCCCGTGACCCCTTGCCTGTGCTCCCTTGGTGTTTTCTGTCTTCCCAGGCACTGCTTTTGTCTTTGGTCCCCACTCTGAGTCTTAACTCCTACTTTGATAATGCCAGTGCCACTTGCAGTAGCCCATCTATTCTTCCTATCCTACGATCCAACAAAGTTGTACTATTGACTTTTCCTGTCCCTGTGACCAAATTCCTAACAAGAAGCATCTTAAGGGAGGAAGGGCTGATGTTAGCTCACAGTCTGAAGAGAGGCAGTCCGTCACGGCCAAGAAGGTGTAGCTGCAGAGCGCTCCATGACAGCAGAAGTGTGTAGCTGGGATTCCTTACATCTTCTCGCCTTGGAGGACCAGGAGCAGAGATGGGACAGGCAGCAAGACTAGACTATAAAACTTCAAGACACATCTGTCCCTTTCCCTCCAGCAGCTCACTTCCTTTGGCTAGAGTCCATTTCCCAGAACCACATGTTCATACACATGAGCCTGCTGAGGAGATTGGCTCCCCTGTCTGAGACCATGGCTATAAGGTGGTGGTACTGCCCTTGTCATAGTTGCTCTTAGACAAGTCGGCCTCAGTCCTGCTTCAAGGCACCAGGGTGTACCCAGGTCCTGCTTTGCATCTGCCTTCGTTTCCATGGCTTTTACCATCCCGTCCCTGGTGCGGTCTTTTGCCTGCCAGCTGCTCCTTCAACCTCATATCACGTGGGTGGAGATGAGCTTTGGGGAAGAACGGAGCAACGAGGCAGCAGGGCTCACAGCTGTGACCAGCACTCATGCTTGGCCACTCAGGCCCCTGAGCCCTCCCTGGTGGCTTTGATATGACACTTTGCCCTGACAAGCTGGTCAAGGACGTTCTACTGGGTTGAACATGGGGAAGGTCACTGTAGGCCCTGGGCCCATGTGCTGGGGGTGTCCTCCTGGGAGCTGCTAACATCTGCTTTGCGCTGAGCCCCAACCCCTCCCCACCTGCAGCTCTGGCCTGGGGCGGGGAGGAATAAGGGAGGCAAGTGATTTCTCTCTGCAGCTGCCTGCCCTCCTGCCAGCCTCCATCTCCTCTCCCCCTGTTCTTCCCAGCCTTTCTTCCCACTCCTCTTCCTGCTGGTGTCACACTGAATGTGAGCTCAGCAGATGCTCAGTGAGGTGTCCCGGCGTCCTCAAAGGATCCCGGATGTCTCACTGAAGCCCGTTAGTCTCACTCAATCGCTACCTGATGGTGGGATGTCTGCTGAGCCATGAAGCCTCTCTCGTCTGTCCTCAGTATGATTATCGGTTATTGCTGAGGCTTGAATGTGAACCCCAGAGTTCATGGGTTGCAAAGTTAATGCCATATACAGCAGTGTTAGAGATGGGACCTTTAAGAAGTGATAATGTCATGAAGGATCTGCTCTCATGAATGGATTAATACTGTGATCAAGGAAGTGAGTTAGTTATCTTTGGAGTGGGTTCCTTATAAAAGGGTGGGTTTGGCCCTTTCTGCCCACCCCCCACCCCCCATCACTTTCTCTTTTTGTCCTTCTGCCTTCTGTCATGGGATGACCCTATCAAGTGACACTCCCCAGATGCTGGTACCTTGATATTGGACTTTCCAGATTCCAGAGTGATGAGACATCAATGCTTTCCTAAATTACCCAGTTGTGGTCTCGAGTCACAACAATGCCGAGTGATGAAGACAGCTGTCAATAACGGCAGTTAGCTCACAGGGCAGTTGGGCACAGCATCTGGCACTCCATCCCTTGGATGGGGGAGCTCTGGTTACTGCTTTGAATTACTCTTTCCAGGAGCTGTAAACTATGCCCAAGAGCCCATATACAGCTACCTTTGGAGAGCGGTAATGGCAGCCTTACACTGTTAAGCCTGACAGCTGTTCATCTTAAACAACCTAAACATCTCAGGCAAGTCTTTGAACTCTTTGTGTATTGGTTTTCTTACCTGTCTGAAGGATAGTTCACAGAATGGCTTACCTGGAGTCTATACCAAACAGGACAAGAATATGCCTTGCAGATGAAAGTGATAGGTAAAATGGGGATACTGTTTTAAAAAGCCCCATAATTGTACTGTTGAAAATCGGTTTCAGGTTTGTATGTACAGCTTGTAGAGTCCTCTTTAGTTTGTAAAATGAGGACAGTCATGGTGCCTATCTTGAAGGCTTCCTGTGAGGCTTGAGGATGAGTTTCATGGCAGGCAGGCCCAGAAGGAACGTGGAATGTAGTCACATGTCAGAGTGGGGAGGCAGGGTCTCTACTGCCTCCTGGACTACAGAGTCTCTAGAGTTCAGCTCTGTGTTCCAGTTGGTTAAGTCAGCCCTGGCAGCTCCCCACCCTCCATGGGGTGAAAAGGTGACTTTCTGGGACTCTGAGAGAAAAGAGATTCAGATGTAAATAAGGTATGCAAGAAACCCTCCTTCACAGAGGGACCTTATCTCTCTAGTACCACATAAGCCATATCGATAAATTAATCTCATAGTGTTGGGACCAAACAGCCCTGCAATTTTCCTATTGTTCAGCTTGATTGGTCTCTACAGCTGTATCATTAGCCTGAGTTTGCTGTAATCTAGTCGGAGCCTGGGGAGCCATCGGATAAGATGCTCCCTGACTTCTCCATCCCCCATCCCTGGGTTGAGACTCAATGCTCCCCATCTTACCCCTCCTCCCTGTTAAGACTGTGAGCTTTAGTGTGGTGAGCTCCTCATTGAAAAAGCGAGCACCACACCTGGGTCAGGCCTTTGGCGTTCATTCTCACTTTCGGCCTTTCTGACATGTGTTCCATCTCTTACGTTTTCTTTTTTTTTAAATTCGTTTTAAAAAAATAAAATTCTAGTGACATCAGAAGATATTTAAGATAAAATAATAAGTGAAGACAAGCTAGCTTCCAGGTGTCCACCCACCCACATCTTATCCAGCAGAAATGAAGATGAAGATGGGCATATATATATATATATATATATATATATATTTATATATCCCCAGTGCCTATCCTCAGGGTGGTTAACTTGGGGAAAGACAATTGCTAGTGACTTGAATTTTTTTTAATATATATTTTCATTTCCATAAACTTTCTATGAGTCTGTTTGATTTTAAAGCTAGGAAAGGTGTAATTGAAATCAACCACCTGGAGTCCGCCATCTATGGCTGATAGTTTCCTTATTTGTAAAATGAAATGGCTGGACTAACTTTCGACCTCCGTTTTGGTATCTAGAGGAGAACTGATTAAAAACACCCTAGCCCAGGGGTAGGATGACATTCTTGGTCTAGACTGGGGTCCAGGGGCTGCCCAATGTCACACAGCTAAGTGTCAGAGCCTGGATTGACTCCTCCTCTGTGTGCACACCATGGTATCTCCTTGCCAGGTTGGTGGCCTTTGAAGTCCCTGGTGCCCCTCTAGATAGAAGGAGCCAGATCTCCCTTGCTCCTTCTACCAAGGAGTCATTCCTCCTTGTCTCCAGCAGGAACCCTGACACAGGGTTCTCCTGAGTGCCCGCCCAAACACTGTCCCTTTCCTGAAGTAGCTCCTGTAGCCCCGCATGTGGCCTGGAGTCTCGGCCCTCCCTGCCACCCTGGCAATCACTGTATGTCTTCTTTCCCTCTCATTCCTTTTATCTTATTGCATTTTGGTCTTCTGATTATATCTTCCTTTAAAGTGAAGCAGATTTAACTGTAGTCTGACTTACTCAGGGATCTCTGCAGGCATTGGAAGCGCTCTCCTCTGGATAGTAAATACCTTTTCAGCCTGGCTGGTGGGAGCAAGGCATGGGTAGAGGAAGGTCTTCCAGGCTGGGCATTCAGGTTTGCTAGCCGAAGCTGCATGACCTTGGGTTTGGCTTCATTGTGGCACAGGTGTAGAGACCGTGTCCCAGACTGATGCGATTGATGTACCTGCTGCCTGGCTGGGTCTCAGATGACCTCAGAGTGTGCTATATACCACCCGTTCTTATTCCTTCCTTTCCAGTACTGGTTATGAAACCCAGTGTCTTTTGCATGTCAGCAAGTGCCACAGTCCAGTTTGGTTCTACTCTTGTCCCCTCAACTTGCCCCGAAGCTGGAGAAGTCACCCACTCCAAGAGCTCCAGTCTCCCCTGGCACACACTGCTTTGTAAATGCCCTCCAGAGTTGGGCCGATATGGCCTGGGTTTGGTCAGTTTTGTTCAGGGAGAATGTCAGCATCCAGAGTCTGGCACAGTGGGAGGGGAGCAGGCAGTCCTATGTTTTAGACTTATGGATGGCTCCATTGCTGATGACCAGGGAAGCCAGGAGGCCGGGGATCCCACCATAAGTGACAGCATTCTAGCTGCTGCCTGAAGTTTCTCTGCCTGGCCTCTGTCTCTGGGTATTAGGGACTGTCAGTTACCGAGCATCAGCACATGGGTGGCTGCCACACAGCTGGCTGGAGAAGAAATAACTTAATTGGCTGTAGGTCAGAGGGATTTCAGGCCTCTCCTGTCTATTTCCACTGACTGTTTCTCTGTGATGTGCAAGGAGAGGGTCCAGCTGAGTTAGTGTGCCTGAGTAGGTGCCATCTCACATAGGTGAGTGTACCCAGACCCTCTACGGCCCTTCTCCCATTCAGGGCTGTCTGTTGTTTACAAATCTCCCATCGGTCTGTGGTAAAGAGGTTGTCTGCTGTCGTTGCTAAGACTGTTGCTATGGCATCTGTCACACAGGCTGCAATATGAGAGAGACCAGGTGGGTGATCTCATGTCCTTTTTGGTACAGATGGTCTTCCCCACTGGGAAGGGGAAGGCCTCACTGGGCATATAGGCTGGGCTGCAAACAGGTGGGTTTAGATGAAAATGAAGAATTAGCAGGCTAGGGAGGCCTGGCATTCAAGAGCACACAAGAGCTAGTGTGGGGGTGGATATTTTAGGGGGGCAGCAGATACAGATTCTGGGGCTGGTGGTAATGTCATTGAGCTTTTGGACTCTTTGGGAGATGGCCTGTGAGGTACAGTCAGCGTGGTCACCTACCTTTACCTGGGGATAGTATCTCTTAGGGGACCCTGGGCCCTGCTCCAGACTGTGATCCTGGGTCAGAGGCATGAGTTCCTCCTGACACGTGGTGGTTAAAACTCAGAAGCCTCCTCCTCTTTCCTGCCTCACTTACTGAGTTCCTACTCTGGCCTGGTCCTGAGCAAGTGCTTTCTGAGTCTTGGAACAATCCCTGTTTGACAGAGGAGGAACTGTAGAGTAGAAAGACACAGTAAGTGGTGCCAGCTCCCCAAGCTAGTATGCGGCAGACATGGTTGAAGTCCAGGTCTGTCTGGCTCCACAGCTTCCATCTTCCTCATGGGACCATTGCTGGGTATTTTATCTCTTCGGATGTTTCTAGGGAAACCATGTAGATGGTTTCTCCATAAGAGACCTCACTGTGGTACTGTCCTTTAAGCTGAAGCCCGGTGGTTCCCTGCGCTTACAGGCCATCAGAGTTATATTTTGAACACACACCGACTTCTGACTCTAAGCGGCTGAGGTTCTCATTCTCCTGAGTCTTTGGAGCCCTCACCAGATCCGTAGTTCTTATATAACATGATGTGTAGACGATGACAGATGGGCACGAGCGGTTGGCGGTGGGGGCAGAGCATCAGTGCTAGTGTAGTATGGGAGTGAATGTGCATCGTCTGCACTGAGCGGGTGACTGAATCGGGAACAGGGAATGCAGAAAGAGAACAGGTTGCCGGGGCTCTGCTTGCGCTGGGGCAGGACATCTCGCTTTGGTTCATCCCTGGTGCCAGCTGCTCTCTTTTCTCAACACCCAAGGGTGATACTCTGTTTGAATTTGGATTTGTCAGGGAAGCTGTGAACAAATTGGGATGTTTTCCCTCTGATGAGCTTCCATTGCCAAATTTCAGAATGACTTCTCGAGCTGTGATGCCAGACAGCAAGCACACTGCTCCTTGGGTGTCAGGCACATGGGACAGAAGGAGAGGTAACCCAGATACCTTGACAGAGTGACAGTTTCCTCTGCCCAAGAAGAGCTCTAGACTAATCTTGCTGTGGGTCTGTGAGTGGTGTTCTCAGTCCTCAGGTATGGAGAAGCCAGGCACAGGAGTCAGGAGAGTAGGGGATCCTTCTAAATGCTGCCTTTGTCCCACCCTGTTGCTGAGTGCCTCTCTGTTATCACTGTGTTTGCTTGGCACTGGGCATGGGTGCCACCCTTCAGGTGCTGACTTGCCAGTGGGAGGCAGACCTGCACCCCACTGCTCATGATGTCAAGGTGGCAGACCCACATTCTTCCTCCTGAGAGCTGGCATAGTGGGGGAGTGACTCTCACCTGGGAAAGAGAGAAAGTGCCCACTGTGGGCACAGTTTTTCTCCTGCGTTTCTCTGACTTGGCTGGATCCTCTATCTTTTCCTGGACAAGAGAGTTCCTCATGGTAGCCATGTCCCCTGAAAGGCAGCATGGCCCAGTGACTGCAGTGGTCAAGTAGTGTCCTCCCACAGTTCACATTCGTGCGGATTCCCTTTCTAATAGTGTCTTTGTAGCTGTTGGTAGTTACGATGAGGTTGTACAGTCCTGGGACGAGTCCCAACCCTGTGACCTGAGTCCTCATAAGGCCATTAAAGACTCAGACATGTGCATAGGCGTCTCAGACAGAGAGTGGAGGGAAGCAGCTACAAGTGTACAGGAAGGATGGACAGAAGCCATGAGGAGATGGGAGGAGCAAGGGATATGGCCCTGGAACTCTGTGAGGGAACAAAGACCCTACTCACACTCCAATTCCAGACTTCTTCAGAACTGTGAGATCCATTCTGGTGACCAACGTGTGACACATCACCTGGCGCCTCAGGAGCCCACGTGGGGTTCTAGGGGCATGGATGCTCGGCCACACAGCCTCACTTCAATCCTCATGGAGCTGAGTGACCTTAGAGGATGCACATTGACTCCTCCAAGTCTTTTTACTTCTGTCAGTCAGAGACATTAGATGGTTGAAGTCACTCAGTGAACATATAGCATTTTTAGTGCCTGGCACGCAGGAGGTGCTTTGCATTTGGAATTATTATTGCAAGTCTGTTTACACACCTGCCTCTGAACCCAGAGCTCCCCTCACACCAAGTGATGCTAAGTTGCCAAACTTTGTGTCCGGGCTTTGCAGTCTACTGTCCCTAGAGAAGGCAATGGACTGTTGGGTGTGTAGGCTACTGCTCCTCATGTTCTTGCATCTGTCCTTGTATCTCCTTTCATTTAATTCAGATTCCAAGGATAAGAGGTGAGGGAAGTTGGATATATTTAAAAAACTGGCCCGCTTTCTCTTTTTCTCCCCTCTCTCAACATAGCCCAGGCTACCCTCAAGCCTTTGAATTTCTTGGCCCCTGCCTTCACCCCCGAGTGCTGGTATTACAGTGTAAGCTGCTTGCTACCTCTGGTTTACCATCATTCTGGGTCTGAAACCCAGGACTTCATGCATGTTAGGCAAGCACTCTGCCCAACTAAGCAACACCCCTAGCTGAGGCAGTTTTCTTCTGGCTTTGAGCAACTCAGACCTGAGGGGGTCCCACCTAGTTTCCTCACATGTAAAATAGGAATGATGATGCCAATATCAGAGGCCTGTGTGAACATGCTGTGAAGGACGATAAGGCCCAGGTAACTGACTGGGAGTAAATGTCTCCTGGTTCTTTACTATATCCTGGGAATGGCAAGGGTCCAGATTGGAAAGACAGCTGTGTGGATCTGTGTTGGAAATAGGAATATTTTTACTATGACCCAAACTTAGATAGACAGAGACAAGTAGCACTGTTGTGATGTCAGGTGCCCTGGGCGGGGTCTACCATTGCCCTACCTTGCTTTCTCATGGGTGCTTGTGTTGTGATGGGATGTCTAAGGTGTCTCTGATTTAGCCTGGGGTGAGGTTAGGGTCACATCTCACCCCATGCAGGGCATCGGCTTTTCCTATCAGATTGGCTTGCAACAGAAGCCTCTGGAGGTGTGTTGGTGTGGTCCTGCTCAGTCCAAGACAGCTGTGGGGGTGGGGCACAGTGTAGGGCAGGCAGCCAGGGTCTGGTGCAGCAGCTGAAATAACTTCTATGAAGGTAGCACCAGCAGGGGACATGGGAAAGGCTGAGAGAAGGCAGGCTGGGGGGCGGCCGGGCATAGGTTCCAGTGTGACAGCACAGGTGTGATGAGGCTTATCAATAGAGAGGTGACTGTCCACCACCCCCCACAAGGACAAGAGGGTGACCTTTTACCTGTCTCTTGTCTGTAGTGAAGGTTCTCAACCAGTGCGTGAGGTGTTTGCACCTGTCAAAGGGGCAGGGCCCGAGCATTAGGGGACCTGGGAAGATAGGAGCTGTTTGAGACCTTTAGTGGGTGCTCCATGGCTGTTTCTTTGGATTCTTCACCGTTGATTCACGTGTTATTTTGGGTATTTAGAAAGCAATGCATCCGGGCTGCATTTTCTTAGCTTTATTCTACAAAATTGACTTTATTGAATTACAGTTTAAGTATGTTCATGATCCGTATAGAGTTGATTAAGAAAAAAAAAAGATCCAAACCACTCATTTGGAGCACATTTCTTTCTCTCACAGGAATATAAAAAAACAAAGCAAAACATTTTCCACGGTGTCACACACAATCTTCACATGAGGATCCACGTTATTTAGATGCCCTTCTGGATTTAAGGACAGAAAAATGTTTATTCCTACCGATGACTTCGTGTAGGAATTTGTTCCTCTTTTCACGTTAGCTGCCAGGAAACCTGCGGGTGTCAGTGTATTTTCGAGTGTGAGTGTGTTCTCAGGGCTTGATGGTAGGGACTAGTTCATTACGTACTGCGGTGGACACGCACTCTTGTTCCATTTTAACCGGTCTGCTTTGCTCCCAAACCCCTTCCACTTTTGTTGTGTTAAGTACATGTTACGTGTTCTCTCAAGTCCTTTAAGTATAAGCAGAACTCCTAGGTATGGACACCAAATAATTAAAAATATATATTCAAACCACAGCTCAAACGGAATGTTTATAACAACAGTCTTTTAAATAATAATCAAAAGGCGGGAAAACCCAAATGCTTGTTATCGAATGAGTGGGCAAATATGGTACATTTTTTTTTATAACGGAATATAATTCAGCTGTGAAAGGGAATAACATTCTGATTCATGCTGCAAGGTGGATGAACCACAGAAGTGTCCTATTCAGTGACATGTACCAGATACACAGATTCCACTCATGCGAAATACCCAGGACAGGTAATTTTATTGTTACTAGGGTAGAGGAGAGGGGAGACTGAACACTTAGTGGATATGGACTTAAGACTGATTTGAAACTAAAGAGAACTATTGGAATGACATTGTAACTGTATTTAAATGCTACTAAATCTTCAACACCATAAAGACTAATTTCCCATCGCATGAATGTTGCTGCAATAAAAAAGGAAACTGTGCCAAAATATTTAAAAACAAAACAAAACAAAAAACGATGGGGCTGGAGATGAGACGTGGCTCATTGGGTATGAGCACGGACTGCTCATCCAGAGGACCTGTGTTCGATTTCCAGTGTCCTCACGGCAGTTCACAACTGGCTGTAACTCCAGTTCCAGGCACTCCAACACCCTCTTCTGGCCCTAGCAGGCACCAGGTATGCTCAGGCATTGGACATGCGTATGGGGCACAGACGTGCATGCAGGCAAAAATGCTCACACATGTAAAACATTTTTTTAAATGATAAAAATATTTTTTATAAGTGAGTATAATATAAAAAACTAGAATAACAATAATAAACCTCTCAAAATCTGTGTTGGGGCCCCTGCTAGCTTGGGCAGAAGGGGCAGCCCCCTTCCTCATTGCTACGTGTCTGTCTCAAAGCTGCCCTCCCTTGAAGATGGCCACAGCTCGAGTGTCATCAAAGGCCACAGGTGTGGTAGTGGCTGTCTTGGGCTGGTCTCTCAGGTCCTCCTGTCATGGGCCTTGTATAAATGGGTGTGTTAGAGGAGCTTAGTAATGCCGCTGGCTGTGTGAGAACAAGGATTTGCCTGTGGCTTCCACACAAGCAAACTTCGAAGAATTTGTAAATGACTTTGTAAGTTTCCCCCAGGAGGAGCTGGCAGGGGGTCTCCAGTGGCACTGCCCAGATGAACTCTCCCTGGCTAGTCTGGTCAGTTTCTAGTCACACAGAGAAAATCAAGAAAGGACTGTAGGAACTGCTTGAGATCAGAGCACACAGTGGCAACCCTTTCATGGTTTTTTTTTTTTTTTTTTTTCCCAAAACTTGAGGCTGGGATGGTTTGTGGTTTCATTTTATCCCAGTTTCTCTCATCCTCAGGGTGCTGCTTTGGAATCACCTTCATCTGTGACTCTCTTCCCTCTGGGAGCTCCTAGGCGGCTGGTGCAGTTAGGTGGTCTGCTTTAAACTGGGCTTTTCTAGGCCAGGAGGAGCCTCTACCTCACCATGGGATCCCTTCAATTCTCCTCCTTTTTTCTTGAAGTAATGCACCCTGAATATTGGTACCTCACTGTACGCAGGGGCACCACAGGAAGGATGGAAGGCTGTTTGCAGGGAGAAGTACCTGTTTGGAAGCCTTCTCAGGTTCTGAGTGGATAACGTCTGAAGCGGTGAGCTTTGCTCTGGGCTAAGACAGTTTTAGACACAGGGAAAGAGATGAAAGACATGCTCAGCAGCTTCTACCAGAAGCCCCCCCCCCCCAACCTGTCTTTTGTCTGTGAGCACTCAGACTCAGTACTGCTACTCAAAGTCTGACCCCTAGAAACTACGTCTCCCAGGCTCCTTTGCCAATGGGAGGGTCTGTCCAGTGGAAGGCGCTGATGGAGAATCATGGAATTATGGGAAGGAGGAAGGGAGAAACCCAGTAGCCTGACTCTGGGTGTCATCTTGTATCTGAGTAATTCCTGTTGGTCTTAGTTGCAGCCTGTTTTGGGCAGCCCCAGTTGTTTCCGGTTCCC